>APFE031639221.1:0-10460 GCA_000404065.3 Pinus taeda | reverse complement strand
CTACACATAACACCAATCTCATTTCACTTGTTAGTATATGCATCCTAACTCTTGCCCACAAAAATAAATGATAAATTCCAACATACTTTCATTTCCCCCCAACTAGAAATATTGCATGTCCCCATGTAATGTACTCATTGATTGTGCAATACTTTTTCAAAATGTTTTTATTGGTTTGCAGGAAAAGTGATTTAAAACAATTGAAAAGGTTTTGTATTTGTTAGGGAACAAGTAGTTAGTTTATAAATGAATGAGGGAAATTTTATTTTATTATTATTTTAATTTTTTTTTTAAAAAAATTATCATTTTTTAATAAATAACAAATTAAAAAACAAAAGTTTTTAATTTATTATTTATGTCGATTTCTTTTATTTATTTATTAAAACCAAGACTATATAATGAAATATAAAAACTAACCCTAATAGAAAGAAAACGACCAAGGGCTGTGAGACGAAAACGAACAGTTGCGGAACTATCCTGCGCAGATTGTCTGGGTGGCTTGGCAAAGAGACTTCAAGAAAACAAATTAGTGTTAAGCGTAAAAACATGCATTCGTATTGTTTTCAAAAAGAAAAACAAAATAGGCAAAATCAAAGTCAGATCTCCATTCCTTGCCATGCTTTGCAAAGTATGGCAATACTGTCTCGACGCTAGCAAATCTTCAGTTTCTTGCTGATTCATGTCACTAAAGTTCTGTATTTGTGTGCAAAGTCGAACACCCACACTGCAGTTTGGAGGAGACGCCGAGAATAGCGGGGGTCTGATTTTTGAAACACCATGGAGGCAACAGCTAAGGCTGCAGCTTTTTCAGCAGCAAGCACACCCCAAATATTCCTGAAGGAGTCTGCACACCCTGAAATAGAGAAATGCACGTCGTGATCCTTGCCCCCCACTCATTTACTGGTTGCTCTCAGCAGTGTTTAGAATCAAGTCCTGTACGAAAGAATACTACAGCAGTATACCTACTAGAGGCATAAGCATAGTAAAGGCATAGGCATTAGCATGTCTCTCTTCTTTCTTTTTTTTCTTCATGATGGCTGTAACAGGTTATGAAATCTGCATATTATGACCTAACAGACAACCCAGAAGTCATTACACTTTGATGGCACACTTTGAAAAACTTGAAGTGATAAGAACGTTAATTCATAAACACCATAATTGATGAAATTCTGCCTTTGATTAAGTTCTAAGAATAGATTACATTAAAAACAGAGTTCTGGAATACGCTTACAGTCTTAATTCTGCTCTCTTTTATGTCTTCAATAGCATTCTCTTCTTTAATAATAATCAAAATCCTCCTATTTATTAAAATTTACAACCAAAAAGGCTATTTTCGTTCTTCCTAATCCTAACTAATTTCTAAAACAAATCGAAATCAGTTTAGGGTCCCTAATCTTAAGCAAAAGATCAAGTACATTCATTATAACTTCAGATTTTTCTGCTGAATAGGCTGGGTTTGACCAGCATTGACCATGTATTCAGGAGCTCGAAATTTGATGCTAAATATATTTTCCACCATGTATGTACATCCTAGATCACGTCCTTATCTTCTGTTTCGATTTTCCTGCCATGCCACATGTCACAACATAAACCAATTACAGGAAGTCATTACATTTTGAATGAACGACTCTAATTCATCATGAGAAAAGGTAATTGGTAAATTCTAAAGGCCCGTGACCTGAAGACAACAGACTCAACTCAGGATCTCAGCCATCTATCAACAATATCTTAGCAAGTACAGAACGATGAGATCCGCTTTTGCGATTAGTGATTATAAATCTAGCACTTTCAAGAGGCAACCAAATGCGAACACCAGATCCGCTAAGTAAGCCGGCTGGGTAACATGATGGGTATCATACCAAGAATAGGCACACGAGTACCTAAATCCCCCGCACCCGAGAATGTCCACTGCTTGGATTAGTGTATAATAAAACGATGAATGCTCTCAATTGGTCAAAGCGTTGTATCCCGTGAGAGTAGTGCGATGACGATGCGGAAAAAGGGCTTGGAATACTTAGTCAGTTAGAGTATTTCCAGTGTAGCGCATGTGTGGAAATAGCAGGGAGAACGAAACGAGGCTCAGGAAAATACCAATACGCATAGTTTTCATTCCCTCAGGGGATTCTCGTAAGAAGGAATCCAGCTGTCCAGCGTATATAAATGCTTCTCTTGACCTACCAGTATAAACTGTGGAATACGAATACACTAATTGGGATTCATGTGTCTAAGAGCCCATGATGTATGATCGCAGCGTATCACCAAAATTCCCCGCCTCGGAAAGATAGCACAAGTTCTTAAAATAACTCGAATAATATCATGCAATAGTGGTTTCATTACCTCTTTCGGCTGGATTCGTTTATATTCCATGAAAAGAATGCTTCCTCCAAGAGAAACGATGGAGAAAAACTCGCAGCCAATAAGGAAGGGATCCGTCAAATAAGCAACAACATAATCATTTAATCTAAATAAAGTATGCCGACGGACATAAAATTTAGGAAGGCCAATCCATAAAAATAGTTATATGACCGTGATATTTATGGGATTTGGTTCCTATTATCTTGAGATGCGAAAGATAGTGTAACAACCCGTGGATTTTGGCCCATATTTGTCAATCAACATCTGCATAGTATCCTAGTTTTTGTTATGAAACCCAAATTAAACGTGAGAATTAATCACGGGAGAAAATCCCAGCTTTCGAAATATGTGAACAAAGAAATAAGAATTATCTTTTACTTTATTGCGGTTTCATTTTTTTATTGCTCATCGTTTTGGTTTGCTGTTGCTAGTTGCAGATTTATGAAACACTAGGCGGAGAGATGGCATTGCTACGGCTCAGCGATAAATGAATAGGTGGAGACATAAAGTTACAAGTTCGCGCACAGTCCAATGAAACTCACAGTTTTTTTTTATTGACCCCAAGCTAAACGATGAACCTGGGAAATTTCAGATTTAATTGTTTTTGCAGGTTTTATCATCTAATTGCTTGCTGCAGGTTTTAGTATGGCCATAAAACGCAATCAATTGCAAGCGAGACACAGTTTCAGCTAAAAATTATTTGTAAATTAACAATAAAATCAATTAGGCATATTGCAAAACATGAATTTATTTATTCCTGATATTAGTCTAAATCATCCCTATTTTCTGATCCTCACGATCTCACTAAGCGCAGAGGAGAACATACTTATTCTAGGTAGAAGCAAAACTGAAAATGAAAGCCTAGCTACTATATACTAATTAGAATTTAAAAATTAGTTACGTGTAGTTAAACTTCCAATGAAGCCACTCACGTAGCAGTAACAACAATAGATTCAGTAGCAATTTTTCAAATAATGGATGAAAATATTCGAGAGTGAATGAGTCTAGTTGCTGTAACTGTAAATCAACTAAAAAATAAAAAGATGAATCTAATCTAGTACTTACCTGGAACCATTGTTCGATAAAGCTTTGATAGGCACAGTTTCTCTCACTTAGATCATGTTGTAACTCATCTTCTTCTTCTCCGATCTGCTGTTCTTCTTCCTCGAATTCCTGTTCGAATGACTGTTTTCCATCAGATACGCAGGATTCTTCAGATGTTGAATCTTCGTTTATTTCTTGGGGAGTAGTTGAACTTTCAATTCTTGTCAGGATCTCCTTTTCCAGGGAAGAGGAGATTCCGACTTCTGCAAGGATCTGAGTGAGTAGTTCCAAGCTGACACTAATTATAGAACCATGTTGAAAGAGATTCTAAAAACAAAGTGCTAATAATTGTCTGAGTTTTTAATCCTTTTACAAGGTTTTAGTTCACAAAAACTCTTCCAAATCAGCACACTAAAAATTGAATTAAAAACAAAACGACCACAGAAATAATCTTGAATTCAATACTCAATTAAACCCTCTTACAAGGACTGCTCATTAATTGAGTAATCGAATTATTCAACTACAACCATGAACCATGAATTCATCAAACACTCTTCACAGTTGCGAAAATCAAACACACTTGCAGATATTGAAATTCACCCTTGCATAAATGTAACACACCCTACATGCCTGATCCATAGGAGGTCGAGCCCGTTCCGGTATCTCTCGAATGTGATGCGTTAGACTTATTCCCCACGTCTTACCGCCTTAAACACCTCAGAGTTAGGACATGTCTAAACACACTTGCATGCAATATCAAACCTAAATTTCAATCCATCGTGTCTCCCTGGCAACGGCGCCAAATGTTGGGTGAAATATTGTCGTTTTAATTTTTTTTTTTTCCACTGGAAAAATATGTAACTTTCATTAATGATTAGAAAATTACATTGATATCGCTATGAATATGCTAGAGGTCACTGTGTATACAGTGAGCCTATGCCATAAGCAAAATTGAGATCAGTTCAAACTTTAGATGTTCCACGCAGGGTCATCTAATATTTTGTCAATAATTATTACAAAGAAGCCACATTGGCTCGCTTACTGCTCTATTAGTTCTTGAAAATATATACATAAATACTGCTATAAACAATCAAAATGTTCATAAAGTTATTGCTCTGCTGCTTGCTGATATCTCTGATTTATGTAAGGACGGTGATAATATTTGTATTCCCGCTGTCCATGAACTTCAGTAACTTCCCATACGCCTCGGTCCATTATCGCAACCTCCTTGGATAATCTGTCGGCACCCTCATTGTGCTCCCTGTAGATGTGCGAACATGAGATGATGTTAAAAGCAGTTTTGAAGTCTTGAATCTCATGCAAAATTATGCTGAGTGTGTGTATGTGACAGATTGCATTGTTGTTGAACCAGTCAATAATGATTTTTGAATCCCCAAATATGTTAATGCTAGTAATGCTATGGCCCAGAGCAAAATGGAGGAGGTGTCTGAGAGTGATTAGTTCGGCATAATTGTTTGAGCCAGTGCCCAATCCCGCTTTGATTCTGTAATGGTGCTGATCCGATTTGTGAATGATGATTCCTCCTCCACAGCCCTGCTGATTCGCTGCACCGTCAAAAAAATCCCACGGGGTAGATCGGTCTAT
The DNA here is from genome assembly GCA_000404065.3 of Pinus taeda. Lineage (NCBI taxonomy): Eukaryota > Viridiplantae > Streptophyta > Pinopsida > Pinales > Pinaceae > Pinus > Pinus taeda. Next base: position 5,456 of record APFE031639221.1, on the reverse strand, counting down.
GAGGGGAGGCGGGTGAGAGCGGCGAACATGAGCAGGTGGGGGTTCCGGGAGTTCATTGAATGCCGCAATGATGCGGGCTTCTACCAGGTGCCAATGTATAGGTTTGTCCTGGAAGACAATCAGGTTCCGCGCCTTCCATAAGTGCCATATTACTATGGCAGGAAGATTTATCGTTTTAGAGCCTTTGTGTCTGGTGAACCATTCCGTCCATGCCTCCATGATGTTATGACCAGCCCAGAACCCGTTGTATGTAATGGTATTTTTGATATTAGTCCACAATGCAACCCTGACGCTGCAATGTAGGAACAGGTGGTCTGAAAATTCCGACGCGGATTTGCATAGCACACACCAGGTTGGGCCCTGGTGTGCTCTGCGCTGAAGGTTGTCTCCAGTGGGAACCTTATTCTGGAGAACGCACCAGTAAAATAGCTTGGATCGCGGAGATGTGGATAGCTTCCAGATATAATGCCACCAGTCCATTAATGTGTCTGGTTTTCTGTGACTGATGAGGAGTGTATACCCATCCTTTGGAGTGTAATATCCCACATCCGACGGACTCCAAATCAGCTCGTCTCGTCGCTCAGTAATTCTAATGTGAGATTCCGGCAGTGCCTCCCTGTAAGAATCCCAAGCTTGATGCCACTGAAGAGGGAGGTTCAGTTGCTGTGGTGTGCGCCAGGCCTGATGGAATATATCAGAGGCCTCTTGATCCGCTATGTGTGCAATTAACTTGATGTTGCGAGTGAGTAGATACTCAACTAGTTCCCGCGGAAGTTGATGCCTTCCCCCACTGCCAGCCCAGGGGTCAATGCCAATCCTGGCTTGAGCACCATCTCTGATCCGCCAAGCCAAATTATCCCTTATCATGGGCATTGAATAGATAATGGCCTTCCAAAATGATGATGCCCCTGTACTGTTCCAGGTGGGTAGTCTGATCCAATCCATGGTATCAAGGGGCCAAATGTACTTGTGGTATGAGAGACGAGTCCATAAATTTTGACTAGTTATCAGTGCCCAACTCATCTTTGCTGCCAGTGCTTGTGCAAAAAGTGGTAGATCTTTGAGTCCCCATCCTCCCCACTTCTTTGGGATGGCTATCTTCTGCCAGCCAATCCATGCGAATATTCGCTTGTCTTGACTACCTGCCCACAGATATCTATTACAGATTTGTTGTAATCGAGCAAGTGTATGTATGGGAATCCATGCAAGAGCCATCCAGAATATCGGGCTGGCCTCTAGTACTGATTTAATGAGGATCAACCTGCCAGCCCTGGATATATACCTGTAGCTCCAGCATGTGAGGCGCTTCTCTAATTTCGCTATTAACCAAGTCCAGTCAGCAATCCTTTGGCATGTGGGTTTTAACCAGAATCCAAGGTATTTGAGCCCTCTGTCAATCGGTTGTATGCTGAATGGAAAAGCCTGTAGGGCGTGATGGGCCTCATTAACCAATGTACGAGTCAATGAAATAGTATATTTTGCTCTGTTCACCTGCATTCCTGTAGCTTGTGAGAAAAGTGCCAGAATATGGGAGAAATTCGTCGTGTCTCTCATGCTTCCATCCAGAAGGATGAGAACATCATCCACAAACAGTAGATGAGTGAGGAAGCATTCATCTGAAATCTTGAGTCCCCAGAGTGTCCCATCCCTAGTGGCTGTAATGATGAGGCGGCTCAATCCTTCCATGACTAGAAGGAACAGTAGCGGAGATAGTGGGCAACCCTGCCTCAGGCCCCTTTCGGAATGAAAGAAATGTGAGGCAGATCCATTGATCAGGATGCTAAAAGTAGGAGTGGTGATACAGGCCATAATCCAGTTGATGAAGGAGTTTGGAAACCCCAGGTGGATGAGGATCATCTTTATGTACAGCCAGCTAACCCTGTCGAAAGCTTTAGAGAGATCAATCTTCAGAAGGGTACTCTTGAGATGTTTGGTCCAGATGGAGTGTAGGGCCTCCTGAGCCGATCCAATGGCTTCATGGATCTGCCTGTCCTTGAGGAATGCAAATTGATGGGAGGCAATGTGAGTGGACAGAATGGGCCTGAGTCTATTGGCAATAATTTTAGAGATGATCTTGTATAGGACATTACAGAGGGAAATAGGGCAGAAATCATCAAAGGATGATGGAGAGTTCGTCTTGGGGATGAGAGAAATGAAGGTGGAATTTATTGCATGGTATAGAGATCCCGATATCCTGCATTCCTCAATCACACTAAGAAGGTCCTGGCCAATCAACTCAAAGAAAGCAAGATAAAATTCTATCGTCCATCCATCAGGTCCAAGACTATTGTCCTTTTTGAACCATTTGAGAGTGCTTTCCAATTCTTCCATGGTTACCGGGATCATGAGATCTTCCGAGTCTTCCTCATTTACAAATCTCGGAAAGTGTGAAGCCACTTCAATGATTTCAGCCAAGTTTGCACCTGGAGGATTTCTGAATAAGCCTCGAAAGTGTGCGGTACTCATCTGAGAGAGTTTGTTGAAATTATCAGCCACCCCCCCATCTGGGAGAGGCAGACTCCAGATGGTGTTGGATACTTTCCTTCCTTTTGCAAAATTATGGAAGAATTTTGAGTTTTCATCCCCTGCTTTTAACCAAATAGCCCTGCTACGTAACCTGAGGGATTCCTCCCATTGTTTAAGTAATGAGGCCCGATGATTTTCAAGTTCAATTAGTCGAGCCTTGTCCTCTGCCGATCTGAATCCCAGGTTTCTATCATCAAGCATAGAACTCAGCTCTTCTTCCATCGATATGAGCAGTGCCGAATCCCTTTTGTTCTTCTCCTTGGCCCAGTTAATGACAATATGTTTCAACTCCGTAAGATTCTTGCAGAAACCTCTGGCTATTGATGCCTCCCTATTGATAGGATGGGTCTGCCAGAAATCAGATACCAGCTTGATGAAGTCCTGATCTTGTAGCCAGGTATGATTGAATTTGTATGGAGCCTTTGGTTTAGCCAGAGACCCAAGGATCTCTAGGAGAATAAGGGAATGGTCCGATAGGCCCCCAGATCCCACCCATTGTTTATAGTGGTGCAATTCTTGAATCAGAGGTCCCTTCAGAAGGAAACGGTCAAGTTTCCGGGCCAATGCAGCTTCTCCCACCCTCCTGTTGCGCCATGTAGGCATGGGCTGTTGCATGGGAACATCCACAAAATCTGCTTGTTCTAGGGCATTCCTCATGTAGTTTGTGATCGAATCCACTTGAGCCATAGAGCCCCAAGATTCTCGGAACCCCAACGAAAAATTCAGGTATCCTCCCAGAATGGTGTGGCCCGCAGTCATCAGGGATAGATTTAACAGACTGTTCCAGAAAGGTTCTCTGTGTTGGCAAGGTCCGTAAATATTCGCAATTTGGAATGCCCCACCCAGGTTCGCCGAAAATATGTCCGCCCCAAGGAACCCTTGCCCACCCCAGGAAGAATCCAATCTGATAGTTCTGGGGTTGATTCCGATTGCCAACCCCCCCGATCTCCCCGAGGCGTCTGTGGCCAGAAATTTCCATCGAGGGGTGATAGAGTTTAGGCAATGTTCAATGGAATCAGCAGGGCCCAGGGTTTCCTGGAGAAAAATGAGGTCAGGTTGTTCAGATTCAAATAGTCTCCGAATGGCTAGTTTTTTTGGTTCACTGGCCAAACCCCTACAGTTAAAAGATAGGCACTTCATGGGGGACCATATCTCGGGGTGGGTGCTGCTCTAAGGACCCCTTCAATGGTGGACTGTCTCCCAGATGCAACTTCTGCTTCAGCTTTCCAAATATCTTTAGAGAGATCTGACTTGCGACCCCGAGTGTTCTGATACCCCAAATTCAGGGGTATGATGCCTAAACCCCCACAAGTGCCCGAGACCAGAGGCCGAGGGCGAAGGGAGTATGGGTGAGATGATCTTGAGGAAGATGATAGTGATGGAGAGGATGGGGAAAGAGATATGGTAGGCGGAATGGTGGATTCACTCAGTGGGGGCATAGATAGGGGACAATGTGCCATAGTGCATGATGCAGATGCAGATGCAGATGGTAATGTAGATGTGCATTCGAAAGACAGAGAGACAGGGGTGTGACTAGTACCCGGAGCCAGTGTAGCTGCCGCCGCCGCTCTTGTCCTTGTTAGTGGAGGCGATGGAGGTCTCTGCTCCTTCCGCCTTGGTTTCGCCGACTTCTCCTGTGTCGGAATCCCGTTCTGAGTTGCGCGAATGATGATCGGTGTAGCCTCCCGCGTGACCGAGGGCGAGATTTTTGGGGATGTATCCAGGCTTTTGAGAAGTGGACAATCCTTAGCTAGATGCCCAACTTGATGGCAGTGATAGCACCGAAACGGAACACCCTCGTAGTCTAATAACTGAATCTTGCTGAATTTCCCCCATGTAAGTGTGATCTTCTTCTCCAGCCCTTCTCGCGTATCCAGGTGCACCAGAACACGGGCGAGGGTTCTCTGCCTGGATTCAATGTATGACCTGTCGTGATCCAGGTACGTACCCAATGCGTTCCCAATTCTTTGAAGAGCCTCTTCACTCCAGTATTGTAGAGGGAGTCCTGGCAGCCTAACCCACAGAGGACCAGCTCCAATTTGTTCTCGCTCTGGATCGAACAGGGGGCTCCATCGTTTTAGCAGAACAGGTGCAGATTCAATATGCCAATATTTTGCCAGAACGAGATTGATGTAGTCCTCCTTGGAGAAATGAAGAGAAAACCATCCGCGCGGAAGAATGTGAACCTCTGGTAAATCTCTGAGCAGGTTGGCCCAGATCTCTTCTACCCATTTTGATAATCTGTCCACAGTGAAGGTGCGACCCCTCACGTGTCCCACCAGAACAGATCGAGCCATGAGAGCCGCCGCCCCAAAATCAGCTGGATCTCCGAAAGGGACCGTAATCTCCTTATCAGTCGCCTTAATGCACTTAGTCTTCTGCTTCTTCGTGCGAGGGGCCGAGGGATGGTCGACCAAAGGGCTGGAACCACCAGTAGGAGTTGTAGGCCTTACAGTCTTCACATTTACCGCAGGAGTACTGAAGCAGCCAGAGGGACGAATCCCCGGGGATGGTTGCGGGTGAGGAGCCGAGTATTGGGGGATCGTAGACGGAGGCGGAACACCTTGAGGGAGAAAGGCTTGGTCGAATGATAGAACCTGGGGCGAGAGAGAAGCTAGAAGGTGTTCCGTGCCAGGGGATAATGGAGGTGCATCTAATCCGGGTTGGAAATCTGAGATCGCTGAAGTAAGGGGACCGCTAGGGATAGGGTTAGGGTTTGAATGAGCCAGAGATGAGACCGAGGAACCGTGAACGGCTGTGCTAGCGAAATATGGATTATCGAAAATAATACTGTTTTCTAATGGATCCGCTGAGTAATCCACCAGGTCCTCCATGTGCCCATCCATATTGTCTGCAGCTTCGCGGTGATCGTGTAACGGGAGATGGCGGGGATGGCGACAGAGGTGTGGTCGGCGGTTGCGAAAGAGAGA
>APFE031639213.1:122137-157019 GCA_000404065.3 Pinus taeda | reverse complement strand
ATATATAAAGAATAGATGTCCATCTAATGCTAAAAGAAACAAGACTGCTTATGAATTGTGATATGGATATGTTCCTTCGGTAAAACATCTCAGGGTCTTTGGTTCCACCTGTTATGCTTTGATAACAAAGGTACATAGAAAAAAACTTGGTGCTAGAAGTCGTAAGTGTATCTTCCTGGGTATTCAAACACCTCTAAAGCATACCGCCTCTATGATGAAGTAAATAAAAAGTTTGTTGTATCTAGAGATGTAATTTTTTTTGAATCATCCAAATCTTACAATGTTGTTGAGCGACAAATTGATCACTTGGATAAATTCACAAAAATGAAATCATTTCAAGAATTTGATAATCAGATTCCACATCTTGAAGGGGGGATTCCTATTCTAGATCAACATGTGGAATCTCCTTCTAAAAGAATACTCTTCCCCCGTCTGAAACTCCAACAACGGATGATGCTTTAAGTAATGTAATTGATAGAATTGGGAGACTCAATCTTGATTCACTCCCAACTCAATTAACAGAGCAGCCTGGACCATCTCAGAAAGGTCCCCCAAAGTGGCTGACAAAGACACTTGAAAGTGTTCATCCTGATGAAATTGGAAAAACAGGAACCAGAAATGCAAATCGACAAAATGGAGGTGATGTAGATGACTCTAATTCACCTATTGATATGGATGTTTCTTTTGATTGTGAATTGAACTTGTCTACAGATTTTGAACCAACTTCCTTCAAAGAAGTTTCTTCTCATGATAAATGGAAAGAAGCGATGCAAAAGGAGTATGATGCCCTCATAAAAAATGGCAATTGGAAGCTGGTTGATCCTCCATTTGGAACCAAACCAATTGGCTGCAAGTGGGTCTACAAGAACAAGTAAAAAGCTGATCGCTCACTTGGCAAGCACAAAGCTAGGCTTGTGGAAAAAGGTTTTCCACAGAAGGAAGGGGTCGATTATGAGGAAACTTTTTACCCCACAGCAAAATGGGCCACCATCCGGACACTCTTTGCACTAGCAGCTCAGAACGGTTGGAAAGTCCATCAAATGGATGTAAAAACTGCCTTCTTGAATGGAGATCTAAAAAAGATTGTTTTTATGTCCCAGCCTGAAGGATTTGTTGTGAAAGGACATGAACATAAAGTATGCAAACTTGTGAAGTCCTTGTATGGCCTCAAACAAGCACCACGAGCTTGGTATGAAAAACTAACTGAGCATCTTCTGAAACTTAACTTCAATCATTTTGATCTTGATGATGCAACTTTATTTGTCAAGAAAGTTGGCAAAACAGTGGTATATCTTGTGGTATATGTAGATGATCTTTTAATAACAGGGAACAATGAAATCTATATTGCATCCATAAAGAAAGAATTGGGGAAAATTTTTGAAATGATTGATTTGGGCTATGTTCATTACTATCTTGGCATTGAAGTAACCCAACATCCAAAGTACATATTTCTTTCTCAAAAGGAATACATTGGAGATTTGTTGAACAGGTTTGGCATGACAGAGTGCAATCCTCTTACTACTCCAATGGAACAAAACTTAAAGCTCACATCCATTGAAGGAAAGGAATTTGAGGATGCAACAAAGTATAGACAACTTGTAGGAAGTCTCATCTACCTCATTACTACCAGACCAGACATTTCATTTGCTGTTGGAATCCTCTCCCGATTTATGGAAAAGCCTTGTGAGGGACATTGGTCTGCTGCAAAAAGAGTTCTAAGGTACTTGAAGGGAACTCAAGACCTTGGAATCAAGTATACACAGGTGGACGACTTCAGCTTGATTGGATACTTTGATTCAGACTTCGATGGAGAAAAAGAAACTAGAGTATCTACTTCAGGATATGCTATGAGTCTTGGATCAGGAGTCGTCTCTTGGATATCATGCAAACAATCAGTTCCAGCAGATTCCACAACAGAAGCAAAATACGTGGCAGCAGCTGAAGGAATGAAAGAAATTGTGTGGCTCAGGAAAATTCTTGAAGATTTGCAGGTAAAACAAGTACAATCACCTCCACTCATGATTGACAACACCTCTGCAATAAAGTTGGCCAAGAACCCAAAGTTCCATGATCATACAAAGCACATCAATGCTAAATATCATCTAATCCGACATCACGCTGAGGCCAAAAAAATCCATCTCCATCATTGTTCCACAAATGAGCAAATTGTAGACATCTTCACCAAAGCACTTGGAAGAGAAAAGCTTGAAAGATTCAGAACAATGCTTGGACTCACCAACATCCCTTCAGATTAAGGGGGGGAATGTTGACACCTAATCCTCTGCGATTGGGTGAATTTGAATGTGAATAGTCATCAAGAAGATGAACTGAGCAGCCACATTCGTGTATATAATAATAGCTACCTAATAAAATAAACAAATCAGTTTTTCTGCAAAGTCTGGAGTTACTCCTGGCCTGACAGTGACTAAACCTCGTTCCTATGATTGCATGAATGTAATTTGGAAACTGCATGAGCAATGAGATGGTGGTGATTAAAAAAATCGGTGGCCAGCTAACTGGCCACCCTCATCCAGTTCAACTGCGTTCGGTGGGTGAATATGACACGTGCGCTCAGCCATCTCAAGAGGAAATCTGGAAACCAGTAGTAGTGACTGTTTAAGCTTCAGCGTGATTGATGGACATGATTACAGGCAGAGAACAAACAACTAAACACTGCAGTGGGGACCAATAGTCTGCATGAGGCCAACATGTAGTGGCCAGCTCACCCTCCATCAACGAAAATCTCCATAAAACAACCAATTGAACTCTCACCTCTGTTGTTTACAGTTTATTATCATCCTTGCAACTACAACAAGCTCCAGACCAGCTCCATAGTAGCAAACCAAGCTTTCTCGGCCATTTTTAAATGCTCCTGCTTATCGGCGTTCTACAGGAAGACGTTCTATAGGAAAGTACAACAAAGCCTTCCAGAGCAGAAAAGCTTGAGTTTTTTTCATCAAATTTGGAACTTGAAGAGAGGTAGGCTCAAAAACACCATTCCCATGCATGATATTTCGAAAGGTGTTGAACTAGCTTGTTTGAAGTGGGGAAATTAAAACTAGTCTGCCTGTGGGTCAAGAATGGTGGTTTGCTTATATGATGCACAAAATTTCTTTTAAATGGTGCTGCGTAGTACTCACCTCCATGATTCCTGTTAGAAAACTCTCCCCACTATTATGACAAACCACTGTAAGGCTCACCTGTGCACGTATCAATTTTTTGTGTGACTGTTATATGATTGGTATAAAAACATGCTCTGCACTCTTTCTGTGAAAGCTTCATTCCCTTTGACAAGTCGAAGTCTTGGGTGGCAGCAGTATTTTAACCAGAGAATTGGTGAAAGGGGGAGATACAAATAGCAAAGAAACCCTGACCTGAGAACCAAGGGGGAAAACCACATCTGAATTTCCAGTCTAACCAGAGCTCAAGCCGAAAACACGGTATATTCACCATGCCTGGAGGGTTTATCAGAAAGGAACCCTCATATTCCAAGAAATTGAGAGAAACTCCTAAGGTGGTAGACCTATTTACCCGTGCAAAGTGGATGACCTTCTGTGATAAAATCCAAGGTCACGATGATGAAATAACAGAGGAGTTCCCCAGATCCCTACAGCCCAAACCAAAAACATTGGCAACTGTAAATTTCAGGGGATTGACCTTGAAAGTCACCCCACAACTCTTTTGCCGGGTCACTGAATTGCCATTGGGGATGCCCTGGGATAAAGAGGAAAGGAAATTGGGCCAAAAAGCTAAAAAGGAATTCTTCCTACCAGAAGAACAGTTTTCAGAGGATAAAAATGGGGTCTGGCGAGCTAGCTTACAGGAATTTTGGAGTGAGGTCAGCCTTCAAATTATGAAATATATTACCTGTGAGGGGTGATTTAGTATTGTGTATGGGTATCACTTCCGCTTGTTAACTGAGCTCAGGCATAAGATGGATTTTCCCTCAGAACAAAAATTGAGCATCCCATACTTGCTCCTGCAGTCATTGATTGAGTGTGGCACAAAACTGAAGGAGGGGAAACCAGACCAGCTGGCTCATCATGGGCTTATCAAGATCCTCGTAGAAGATGCCCTCTATACTTATACTATCCCTATCTCCCGGGAGATTTTCCGTAATATGACCAAGAATGATGATACCCGGACCCTGGCAGAAGAACTCACTTCATCAAGTAGTGAGGAGAAGGAACATATTGAGGCAGAGAAGAAACCTAAAGGTAAGGAAGCTAAGGGTAAGAAAACCCAGGATAGGCCATCAAAGGAAAAACCACAAGAACAATAAAAGGAAAAGCAAGAAAAAGGACAAGCTGTTGAGGCCAAAGCTGGGAGTAAAATCAAAACACCAACGCCAAGGGAGAAACGGTTGCAAATCCGGGCATAGAAGACTGAAAGGATGCAAACAACACCCAAGGCAACCATAGCACAAGTCAAAGAGAAGGCATCCCCAGCCAAGCAAGCCAAATCAGGGAAAATTGATTCTAGAGGAAGCCAACAGACTGTTTCTACAGGAAGCCAGAAAACTGCTTCTATAGGAAGCCAGAAAATGGCCACTACAGGAATTTCTATAGGAAGTCTGGGGAAAGGGCAGCAGAAGGACAAATTGGCCAAGATTTTAGCTAGGGAGGCATCAGTTGTGTTGGCCACCCTGAGCACATCCCCCAAGCAGAAGGAGAAGTGAAAGAGGGAGCTTCCACTATATTTTAAGGCAAGAAGGAGTATGCAGATAAGCACTGGCAAACCCCAACCACAGTGAAAAGATCCAATCACAATTGTAGACACCTCAGCTACACAAAAGGAGAGGTCCCCCTCAAATGCATCCATCACCTATGAACGGGGAAGGTCGTAGACATCCACCTAGAGAGAAAGAATGAAAATGTTGGACACAAAGACCTTTTTACAGGATGTTGAGGCAGTTCTACAGAAAGCTGAGAATTCTCTAGGAAAAGGAGCATACGAAGTGGGAAGAGGCAAAGAGAAAAGCATGGTTTCATGACTGAGAAGAGGACATCACTTTATAAGTTCGGCATGACAGGGAGGCCACCAAGGCCATCAAAGAGGAGGAGATAGATTAGTTGCTCAGAGGATAAGCAACACTTTCAGTAGGGGGTGATGATGAGCCCCAAAAATGGACAATTATATGGGTTCATTCAGCCTCCTAATTCGACTTAATCCACCATTCTCATTAGCTTATTACATGTTTTTTATTATATTTATGCTAATAGAGTGAATTGGTTAGTCATTATGCCAACAAGTCTACTTTGTGCAGTGTTTTGGTCAATTTTGAGACAAAATCAAAGGTTTTAATGAGCACTTGGCAGCCAAATTCGTGGAAGAACAAGGGAGGGGATTTTTAGGAAGGTGTCCCCTTCATTTATGGGCCCTTACCTTGAACTCTCCACCATCAGCTTGGAGTTCTCGGGCCACCAAATCGATTATCACAAGGGCAGCCGAGCAAGTCAAGTAGGACTGCTGTTAACTACAAGTTTTGGGCAGCCGAGTCCCTAAAGTTTAGGAGAACTATTGGGGTCCTCAATTTGTATAAATAAGAAGGCTTAGGGCCTCATTTTGGTTAGCCAATAGTTAGTCACTTTGTAGGCAGAAGTTAGCTAGTTTGTAGTTCGATTTTAGTCAGTAGATTAGCTTTTCATTTCAGCACATTTTGAAGCTTTCCCTTATGGACAGTTTTTGATGTAACTCTTCTTTTCTTTCTCAATAAAGATGAATCCAGCTTTGCACCAGCTCTAAATCTCTCCTAGGAGGCTGTCGCTCTTGGGGTTGGGCCCATATCAAGTTCCCAATACCTTCTTTGTTTACTTTCATGTGTCTTTTCTGCATTCCTAAAATAAAATATGCTATTTAGATTTAAATCTTGTTTTGTTATTTAGATTTCCTTTTATGATTAAAGTAGCTTTTCATGTTCAGATTTGTTTGATAAGTCAATAACAGGGAAAAAGCTCCAGAAAAAAGGGCTAACAAACACCTTTGGTTTCACCTCTCCCTCATTGGATCAGGGGCTGGAATTGAAGTAACCGTGTTGTCCCAACAAAAACACTAGTTTGCTTTACCATGCAATCCTTAGTCTACTATTTTCATTTGCAGAAGATAGGTATGTGTTCAGATCTCTAAAATGTTTTATTGCATAGTTGATATACATGGTTTTCTTTCAAAATAAAGCTGTTGTTCATTCACTTTGTTGTTAGTTAGATTAGATTAGCTAAGACTTTGATTACTTGTAAGACTTTGTTGATTCAGTTGAATGTACACTATGCAGAGCATCTCTACCAGTGTTTCATCTACCTAAGCTTCATCAGAGCCAACTGTTCCATCTCCTAGCTAGGTTCCTCGTCTCATATCTGTCCTTTTGTCTACGTAACCTTACCTTTTTGTGTAATCATTGTTTTAGCCTTATTTGAGCCAAGTCAGCCTTCTACACCTTCTCCCCACTCCATCCACCAGTCCCTGGGCCACTCCAGGTCCCTATCCTACCTCCATATCCATTCATGCATCTTACCTCACTCACCCATCCTCTAAAATCCACTTTTTAAACATCGTATAGAAATTTCTGAACATCCTGTAGAAATCTCTGAACATCCTGTAGAACCCCTGTAGACTTCCTGTAGAAGCTCACAAATGAGGTTTCTTGAAAGCCAAACTTTGTGAAACTCTCTGGAAGGGAGTTAGGGACTCCTTAGAGCCTCTCTGAACCTTCCCAGCCTTTTCCAAGCATTTCTCCTCCTTGATCCACCCCTGCACAGTAAAGAACAGAGAAAACATATGCATGATGAAACTGACAACTCAATCAAAAATACAAAAAGATGCTTTCTTACAACAAAGGTAGTCTAGACACATGTATTTTACCTTCATAGAAGTAATGGCATCTCTTTCAGTAGTTTTCATTCCCATCTTTGCATCAGTAGGACTAGCTAGTATAATTAAGGTTTACTAGGGTTTGCGCTTTCCTTCAGTTTTTTTCAATCTCTTTTCGCAAATAGATTAGCTTCCTTTGAGATATCTTTCATCCATCAATTAAAAAGTTTCTTCTGAGAGCTCATAGAAGTTGGATTAAGCTCCTAGCGGACTTGTGCCAGCTGATCAAGTGACAACTGCGGCAAGAGCTAGTACTTGTGCATACAACATCGTCGCTTCCAAGTTTGTTACGAATTACCGGGTTGATAAAAGTAAAGAAGGGAGTCCCAGGAGTTGCAGCATTATTGCTGCAATACTGGGGCCCACCATCATTTTGGCGTCGTTGCTGGGGAAGCTTCAGAGTAGTGGTGATTGTTGCTTTTCTTCTATTTTCTACTACAACCTTCTGCTAAGTAGTTTATTTCATTTCCATTCTGCAATTTGATTTTTGCAAAAGTAGAGAGACATTTCCTGCTTTCATAGATTGGCATTTCAATTCCGCAATTTCAATTCTGCAAGCATATTTTAACATTTCAATTCTGCAATTTCCATTCTGCAAGCGTAGCCTAGCATTTCATTCCTGCAATTTCATTTGAGCAAAATAGATTAGTCCTTTCCTGCTTTCATTTCAATTTCGCATTTTCATTTTAGTAAGATAGTTAGTTGCAGTTCAATCTATTTCACTTTTGCAGGTACAAGTAGAAAAAAAAAAACAAAAATCAACCAAAAAGATTTTCTTTCATGCCTTGTAGGTGTAGAGATAAGTTAGAAAAATGATTGCACAACACCCCGACTGCTTCACACAGCCAACCTTCTCTCTTTTTCGATAGTAGTGATTGAGAAAAAACCCTAGGAGGACATCAAGACATATTTGAAGAACCTCTAGGGGAGAAGAAGAAGAAAACATTTCTCTGGAGCAAATGGCTGCAAATAAAAATGTTGAGAGCAGTACGTTATCCAAAAACGAATTTGCAACTCAGATGGAAGATTTCAAAAGTGATATGAGGCAATTTCTTGCCATGCAACTGGATACCTTACAGATCCAAAAGAAGCAAGAGGAAGCTAAGAGGGCTTTGGTCACTTTTGTCCCAGGTGCACTAGAAAGCATCCTATGAATGAATGTCCATTGTACTCCATAGAAGTGTGTTTTGTCTGTGAAGAATACCATCCTACAGATCAGTGCCCTTCCTTGCCTAGAATCAAAGCTGCATATCAAAGGGCTAAAGAAGTCACTGAACCACTCTATTTCATGAACCAAAGGAGGTCACATGGACCCATACGTTACCTGCAGGAAATGCAAGGGACATCCGAGACCTATTACGACCCCTATGAAGCCACTTTCATGCCTTCTTGGGGTCCCCCTGCTCATCCTTCCTGGTTCGCACCTCCTCTTTGTTCCTTCACAGATCCATATTATGCCCTACCATCTGCTCATTCGTTTCACTCTTATGCTGAGCCATAGCCTCAGTGGAATGCACCTCATCAGGGGTGGAGGCCCTAGTACAACGCTCCTCTCGCTCATTTTCCTCCACCACCTACTCAACCGCAACCATCGCCTCCTGCTCCACCAAAGCAACCCCAAATGCATGCCCAACCACAACCCCATCCGCATCCATCTCAAATATACACCTACACTCAACCACCTGTACCACCATTCCCAAAACCATACAATGGAGTAGCTCATTCCAATTGCAAAGCTGAGGTACAACATGTCCAAATGACTCCTCTTGAGCTCAATGATCTTCACCAAAGCTCAGGAAGAGTCTTGCAAAACAGAGATTATATTGACAACATTGAAGGACCAAAGGCAAAAGAAGATTCAAAAGAAAAGATCAAAGAACCATGGGCTGCACTTGATGAAGAGAATATATTAGAATCAGATATCAAGAAAGTTCCCTCATGGTTACCATCAAATCCTCCATGTATTCGAGAGAAATATCAACAAAAAGAGGAAGATGAGAAAGTCATGGTAGAAGGTGACATGGAACATGATTCAGATCAGCAAAAGGACCAAGGATATCAAAGCTACATTTAGATATGGTTTCAGACAGTCACTAAGTTGCAGCGGTACTCTCTTCCTCAACTATGTTTGATCCCTTCAAAGTCAGATCATTTGGTCTTTGAAGTCCAGATAGCTGTCAAAGCATGCATTTCAAACCTCCACACCATTTTTTCTCTAATCTCGATGTGCACATAGCTCCATTGGAAGTATTCTTATACTTGAGAACAATTTTGTTTTTCAAGTAGGGTAGGGTAGAAAAAAAAAGGGAGAAAAATGAAAAAAAAGGAAATAGAGGAAAAATCTAAGGTGAAAACCTCCTCGGAGGTGCCTTAGATTGGCTCATTGATTGAAAGCCTCCATGAAGTGGTCAATGGGTTGGGGAAAAAAGAGAAAAGAAAAAAGAATAAAATCCCTGGGTGAAAACCTCCCTTGGAGGCACCTAGCGCAGGCAATTAGGGTGAAAACCTCCATGAGGCGCCCTAGTTGTTTTCCAAAAAAATGAGAAAAAGGAAGAAAAGAGGAAAAGAAAAAGTAAACCTAATTTCCATTGAATAATTGTAGGTTTCAAGAAGGACATTGCAAGTTAGGAGGATCGCTCAAAACAAGGACAGAGGAAGTTATGGGCTTTCTACAGGAAGCTACAGGCATTTCTACAAGAAGTTCCGTATTTCTACAGGAAACATCCTGTAGAACCTTCAAGCGAGCCAGATTTAATTTTGGAAGGGGATCTAAAACTTGGAATCTATTGGTTAGGCCCGGAAGCATCCATGTTTCCATTCCTCACCCTTTTCCATCATTTTTTCCACCTCATTGTGCTTCTTTTATGAAAACTATGTTTTCTACAGGAAGTTCTATGTCTTTTACAAGAAGCTTACAAAAAAGCCAAGTTGATCTCCAAAGAGCACCCGAAGGCTGGGAATATGTCCATGAGGCTTGCACACACCCATGTTTCCATCCCTCACCCTTTTCCACCATTTTTCCACCTCATTGTGCTTCTTTTATGAAAACTGTGTTTTCTACAGGAAGTTCCTGTAGAAATTACAAGAAGCTAAAAATGGATTGCAAAAAGCTAGTTTGGCGAACATGATAGCTTCCTAAAGGGTTCAAAAGTCCTCCTGAAATCTTCAGACAACTCCTCCATCATCTCCATGCCTGCATCACATACCAAGCTCAATTTTTTTTACCATGCAAAAACTTGCAGAATGCTTTGAAGAAAAAAATACATAGAACATAATTTGTTTTTCCCATAACTTGAAAACCGTGCATCCATTTACAAAACCATTTTACATGAAGTTGTATAGGGATGATGGAAACATCCTCAAGCAATTTTAGTCGATTCTAGTGCATGCTTTCCAATAAATCAGCCTCCGTCACCTTCAGCCATTTTTTCATTTTCTCCATATCCGTGCATCCATTTCAAAACCTATTTCATGGGGAGATGCATATGGGTGATAGTAACCTACCCAAGTAGTTTCAGCCGATTCCGATGCACGATTTCTAAGAAATGGATCTCTATAATCTTCAGCCATTTCCCATTTTTTGCAAAATATGTGCATCCATTGATCGCAATGTCGCTATGGAAGGTGCATAATGATGACATGAACATGCTCAAAAAGTTTCAGATCGATCCGGTCTGTCATTCGGGAGCAATGGCGAAAACAAATTTCTGTCCTATGAAAATTTAACAACAGCAGCTTGAGGGTGTAGATCTGAACATGAGGACCAGCTCCTACAACATGGATCCGAACAGAGGATACCTGCACAAGAAAAAGCAGCCATGAATCAGCCACTAAGCCATCAGTAACCACAAAAACACATGCAGCAGCAAAAAGCACCTCACAGTGGCCACATTCGACTTCAAGGTACGTGACTAAACCTCGTTCGTCTGATTGCATGAATGTAATTTGGAAACTGCGAGCAATGAGATGGTGGTGATTAAAAAAATCGGTGGCCAGCTAACTAGCCACCCTCATCCAGTTCAACTGCGCTCGGTGGGTGAATATGACACGTGCGCTCAGCCATCTCAAGAGGAAATCTGGAAACCAGTAGCAGTGACTGTTTAAGCTTCAACATGATTGATGGACGTGATTATAGGCAGAGAACAAATAGTTAAACACTGCAGTGGGGACCAATAGTCTGCATGAGGCCAACGTGCAGTGGCCAGCTCACCCTCCATCAACGGAAATCTCCATAAAACAACCAATTGAACTATCACCTCTGTTGTTTACAGTTTATTATCGTCCTTGCAGCTGCAACAAGCTCCAGACCAGCTCCATAGCAGAAAACCAAGATTTCTCGACCATTTTGAAAATGCTCTTGCTTATCGGCATTCTACAGGAAGACGTTCGACAGGAAAGTACAGAAAACCCTTCCAGAGCAGAAAAGCTCGAGTTTTTCTTCATCCAATTTGGAGCTTGAAGAGAGCTAGGCTCAAAAACACCATTCCCATGCATGATATTTCAAAAGGTGGTGAACTAGCTTGTTTGAAGTGGGGAAAATTAAAACCAGTTTGCCTGTGGGTCAAGAATGGTGGTTTGCTTATATGATACACATAATTTCTTTTAAATGGTGTTGCGTTGTACTCACCTCCATGATTCCTGTTAGCAAACTCTCCCCACTATTATGACAAACCGTTGTAAGGCTCACCTGCGCAAGTATCAATTTTTTGTGTGACTGTTATATGATTGGTATAAAAATCTTCTCTGCACTCTCTCTGTGAGAGCTTCATTCCCTTTGACAAGTCAAAGTTTTGGGCGGCAGCAGTATTTTAACCAGAGAATTGGTGAAAGGGGCAGATACAAACAACAGAGAAACCCTGACCTGAGAACCAAGGGGGAAAACCACATTTGAATTTCCAGTCTAACCAGAGCTCAAGCCAAAAATAGGGTATCTTCACCATGCCTGGAGGGTTTATCAGAAATGAACCCTCGGATTCCAAGAAATTGAGAGAAAATTCTGAGGTGGTATACCTGTTTACCTGTGCAAAGTGGATGACCTTCTGTGATAAAATCCAAGGTCACGATGATGAAATAACAGAGGAGTTCCCAAGGTCCCTACAACCCAAACCAAAAACATTGGCAACTGTAAATTTCAGGGGATTGACCTTGAAAGTCACCCCACAACTCTTTAGCTGGGTCACTGAATTGCCATTGGGGATGCCCTGGGATAAAGAGGAAAGGAAATTGGGCCAAAAAGCTCAAAAGGAATTCTTCCTACCAGAAGAACAATTTTCAGAGGATAGAAATGGGGTCTAAAGAGCTAGCTTACAACCATTTTAGAGTGAGGTCAACCTTCAAATTATGAAATATATTACCTGTGAGGGGCAATTTAGTATTGTGTATGGGTATCCCTTCCGCTTGTTAACTAAGCTTAGGCATAAGATGGATTTGCCCTCAGAACAAAAATTGAGCATCCCATACTTGCTCCTGCAGTCATTGATTGAGTGTGGCACAAAACTGAAGGAGGGGACACCAGACCAGCTGGCTCATCATGGGCTTATCAAGCTCCTCGTAGAAGATGCCCTCCATACTTATAATGTCCCTATCTCCTGGGATATTTTCCGTAATATGACAAAGAATGATGATATCCAGACCCTGACAGAAGAGCTCACTTCATCCAGTGGTGAGGAGAAGGAACATATTGAGGTAGAGAAGAAACCTAAAGGTAAGGAAGCTAAGGGTAAGAATATCCAGGACAGGCCATCACAGGAAAAGCCACAAGAACAACAAAAGGAAAAGTAAGAAAAAGGACAAGCTGTTGAGGCCAAAGCTGGGAGTAAAATCAAAACACCAATGCCAAGGGAGAACCGGTTGCAAACCTGAGCAAGGAAGACTGAAAGGATGCAAAAAACACCCAAGGCAACCATAGCAAAAGTGAAAGAGAAGGCACCCCCAACCAAGCAAGCCAAATCAGGGAAAATTGGTTCTACAGGAAGCCAACAGACAGTTTCTACAGGAAGCCATAAAACTGCTTCTATAGGAAGCCAGAAAACAGCCACTACAGGACTTTCTATAGGAAGTTTGGGGAAAGGGCAGCAGAAGGAGCAATTGGCCGAGATTTTAGCTAGGGAGGTAGCAGCTGTGCTGGCCACCCTAAGCACATCCCCCAAGCAGAAGGAGAAGTGAAAGAGGGAGCTTCCACTATATTTTAAGGCAAGGAGGAGCATGCAGATAAGAACCGGCAGACCCCATGTTGTACAGGTAAATCCTCTCTGCGGATAGAGGTGATCCCACTAGCCTAAATGGGGTCTAGCAACAATAAAAAAACACTAACACGCAGGTTCCTAATTGCAAAGTAAAGACCGATGATGAGGGCCTACCTCGAATCCAATGCTAGTATTCGTAGAAGAGTCGTTGCTCCCGTTCTTTCGCTTCAGCTAGTCACAATCCTCATGATCCTCGTGAACGGACACCTGCACATGCAAAGAGCAACACAATTACAAGCATAAAATCCAAGACATGCAACTATGTATCAATCAGAAAGGATACAACTCAAACATCATTATAAAGACAATAAGAGTGGAACCATAATGATAGTCGTCTATTATTATTGATAAACGAAAGAGAATACAACCAAGTTCTGACGTCAAATCCTCCTTTGGCTGGGTGATCAGCAACACATGCCTTGCAAAGCTTGTAGGGAATGGGGAACAAGCCTCTCTCTCCTTGGTTACTTGGACAAAGATCTCCTCATTTAAGATGTAGCCTTATGGGGATGAACAAGGCTTCTTGTAGCATGAGCTTAGCAATTCTTAGACTTTGGGACTTAGAATTTGGAGCTTGAAAAGTAGAATTACTAACTAGCTTGTCAAAGGTGAAAGAACAAGCTTATATAGAGAGAGGAGAAGGAGATAATATCATCCACAAGATTCATGGGATTGCCCTTATCATTAGGAAGCTTCCATGACAGGTGGAGAACTACTTCCCTTCCATGGAGATTCGAAGTCCAATTGCACTAACTCAAATTTGAATCAATTCATGAATAGGTTAGGAAGAACGTTCGCAAGTTGGTTTGTTAAAAACTTTACCCAACTGGGTTGGCGCTAGTGCGACTCTAATATAGAGAGCTAGCTGGCGCGCCCTCTTTAGAGGATTTCCCCCATTGGCACAAGTGATACACTGTGGAACAACGCCAATGGAAAAAGGACTATATTTATGGGTATTTTGCAGAAGGTGTCTTCAGGGCTTATGAAGTACATACTCAAGGGGATACAATGCAGATGTTTTCAGGTTATGTCACTTCTCACAGGTCCCGGAATAGGTCCTCCAATGTGCGGGAGAAGGGATAATAGGGACGGTGACAAAATACTGTGTAACAGATGCCCCCTAAAGCATGAAGCTCGAGAGAGAGAGAGGTGAAATGCTTTACAAAAACATGGTCGACTGAAAACACGGCCGCTGGAGTACCTGCACGAAGTACAAATGATATCTCAAGTACATGATGTACATGGTATGGGTGCAGCCATCCATAGCAGAGTACACAAAAATCTGGATCCAAGGTATGGACGCAGCCATCCAGCGAGGATCGATGAATAGACTCAGGCATGGTCACAACCATCCAGTGAATGAGTCATGTAATGATGATAATAATACACAAAATGCAACTTGGATCTCAATAGACAAAATCTAGGGTCTTGTGCTCCATCTCGATCTGAACAAACTAAAAGTTAAAGCATGCGAATATGGGAGTCGAAGTCGAACATGCAGGAACATCGTCTGATTACCAGTCAATGATGAAAATTGTTAACAGACGCGAGAGGTACCACGAATAATGACAATGGTCCTCAAGGTACTATAGGTACAATCCACAACGTGCGAATCAATGAGCCGGTGTCGAACACCCGTAGAATCATCCGATCAGAGGCCAATGATGAAAACCTCGCGTCGAACATGAAGAAGCTACCATTGAGGCATGTAGGCTCCAAGGTACCTGAAGCGAGTCTCTAAGTCAACTTCCTGGATAATGAGCTGAAGTCGATAAGAAGTGACCTTGATCAAAGGTGGGCCATAATGTTTCCCACATCATTGACACAAGACAGAGAAGGACAAAATGTTTTGTGTGAGGTATCAGAGGGAGTTTAAGTATTCTGCAGAGGTCAACTTCTCTTGAACATATCGGCGGCACAATAGTGGACTTAGCAGTATTTGACATCAAATGATCAGGGGTCATGGTGATAAGACGATGAGCAGATGAATGGTCAAACATGATAACCCAAACCCACGGAGGCAAGTGCAAAACAAGATGAGATGTCCCCACCCAGACACGAATGTAGACAAGTGCCATGTTCAAGAGTGACATACTGCTGACACGACGATAATTGTGGTTCCTTTATTCCCCCACCATTTCTGGCGAGTACCCCGATTATTTTTGGATGACAAGCTTGACGGGGATAGCATATGCTTGAGAGGTGTCATTTCCATAGAACCCGATGTCATTAAGTTTTAACGAGTCTGACAAAGGACGAACTCGACATCTTTTCATGTTTAGAGAGTTTGAAAAGACGACGGAAAAGTAAACTCTAGGGGTGTCCTTTTTCATAAAGTTGTGTCTCTCGAGCCCGAAAAAGTATAAAACAATGCTCGAAAGAACCACCCGACCATTACAACCGAGGAGTACTTTTCATAAGTAGTGATTTCGATCTGAAAAAGTAAAAAAGTGATCAAAACCACGTCGCTTCGTGACCGTTAACAAACTGGAAGCGACAAGGGTCCAACAATCTTTTTGTTTTTAAACGGTCAGAAAAGGGTTTAAGACGACCGCCTCTCATTTCCATTTAATGAGTCAAGAGGACCAACTCGGCATTCTTTTCACGTTTATAGAGTCATAAAAGAGCAAAAGCTGACTCCAAAGTGACTTTTTTGTGTATTTACCGAGTCCGAAAAAGTATAAAATACAACTTGTTTTGCCGCCAAAGCTGCACAAACACCTATGACTGCACAAGAAACCGGCGTAAAATCCATTTTCGACACAAGTATTCATACAAATATTCATAAAATGACTTTTAAAACCTATTTAGGGGTCAAAAAGTTATAAAATGGTGAAAATGGTAAAACAAAAAATTACTTTTCACTTTTTACCTTTGGAGAGCGACATTAGGGCTTTTGGCGTGCGATCTTCAATTGGAGATTGTGACAGATCCAGTTGACCATTCGGACCGCCATCAGTGTCAGGTAAGTGGTCTCGTCCTTTGCTCCATTTCTATCTGTTTGAAATTTGTTTTAAATTTCTTTTTCATCCCCTATAGGGAGGATTTCAAATTTAAGGGTTGCGCCCATTGGCGCAGGTTTCGGGAATGGACCCACGCCAATGGGGAAACTTTCCCAATGAGCATGTGCCCATGGGCGTGACTGTTTTGAAAACAATCACACTAACGGCCGCATGGGTCTTTGGGTGAATTTTTAACAAATTTAAACCAATTTGCCTGCAATTTCAAGTTATTCAAGGATCTAATTCATTGTTTTGGGCTTGTGTTTGCAAGGAAATATGCGAAAATGGTGATCGTGTGAAAAGAACGAGAACATGACCAAGTGGACACATTGGCATTAGCAGACAAGGATTGCATGGAGGCTCTCAGAGCATGTGGGCTCATGAAGTATTTTCTGCTGTCCTATTTGCGAGCTCAGCCAGAGCTTTTACAGTATTTGGTCAACTTGTGGGAGGTATAGGAACAGGTGTTACGAATGCAGGACCAAGTATTGGAGTTAGATGTATCTGATGTCTACTTCCTCACTGGATTGTCATGATGGGGGAAAATACCTTGACTGACCAGTAGCAGGCCATCTGGAGAGAAGATGGAGGAGGTGAAGGCCCGAGTTTGACTAGGTGCAAGATACGGGCAGGGCAGCTTGAAGGTGGATATCCCCACCGTTCCGGACTTAACACTTAGAGCATTGTTGTTCACCATCACATGAGCTGTGGGGGCACAGGCGCCCCATGAAGCTATGAAGAACCATATGATCCTGGCGATAGAGTGCCTTAGTCTGACAGTCTTCAATTGGGCGTCAACAGTGACGACCAATATGAAGAGGCAGCTGACTAAGGCCAAGCAGGGAAAGCTGCAGCAGTTCGGATATGGCTCCATCTTGGTAATGTTCTTCTTGGAACGTGTGCCAAGCTTCCAGGGCCAAGGGGCCTTTGTTCCTGACCCGGCACCTCGAGAGCCGAGGATGGCTCGATGAGCAACACTGATGCCGAGGGGTGATGGCGGTCAATAGATGTCTTTTAGACCTGAGCTTTTCGGGTGGCTTCACCGCCAATTGATTGTGGTGGAGGACTGGCCATATGTAGGGACAGACTTCATCGGAGACCCTGACCTCCCTCGGCCGGAGGGAGAGGACTGGGACGAGGAGATTGGTATGACCTCGTTTTTTGATTTTGTGTTTTTATGATTTTTTTTTTGTTGGTACGTGCTTGTCCTAATGAACTTTATATGCATATGGAGATGTTGGCCCAGAGCATCCGGCTGGCATGTATCCATTGCGAGGAGACACCTAGCAGCAGTAGTAGCAGGAGCGAATCTTCAGGAGGAGGGCGGTGACAATGGAGAGCTTATTCAGAACCTTGAGGCTATCACTCGAGGGATTCCAGATTATTCTCGGCTAGCGGATGTCCCGCTAGCGTACCAGAGGCACATGGTGGGGGTGCCAACTCGCATCCACCGTCTCCTAAGACATTTAGTGCGAGTGGTGACGTGCTACCATGAGCACCACCAGGACTAGATATCTAGGCGTTTTCTTTTTATGCATATTTTTTGAGAGACATGTTGTCTCTGGATATATTCAGACAAACATGTATTATTTTTTGATGATGCACGGGGTGCAAACATTTTGGACACACACACACACACATATATATATATATATATATATACATATGTTTTATGGTTTATTGTACTTTATGCTTCTTGTATTATGTTGAATTACATTTTATGCAAATGCCTGTCCAACACATAATTAGCTAATGCATTGGTTAACGTATTAAGTCATCTTGGAATATGTTGATAAGTAATGAAATCAAAATCCCTTTCTAACAACTTAACACACAAATAAAACCTTAAGATCCGATGATCTCTGACGGAATAATGCCCGTTGATTTCGTGGACGACAGGCTGAGAGTCCAAATTCACAACCAATGTTCGAATGTCGAGGTTAATCGCCTCAGCCAATAATTCAATCACAGCACTATATTTAGCGACATTGTTCGTTGTATGACCTAGACAAACCCCTTGAATGTCTACTAACTCACCACGAGGATCGTAGATCACCCATGCCACAGATGACAAGTTGCGTGTACTGCGGGAGGCATCATCAGCGAAACCAATGTAAGGTGATCTAGACACATGTCCAAGAAGCAAAAAGACACAATAAGCGGCAATTGTGTCGACACACCAAGACAAAATCATGAAAACATGCACACACAACACATTTGTTGAAACCACACGTATATACAAAAGGAGAGAGTTCCTAGACTCATGCATAGTATTTTTTCAAATAAAGCCCATTTCGGGGCTTATCTAGGGGATTCCCTTCGTAATCAATAAGCTCGTAGGCCCCTTTTTGCAAAACTCTTTGCACAATGTAGGGCCCGTGCCACATAGGCTCGAATTTTCCTTCCCCCAGCTTATCGTTAGCTTGATCATAGAGCAATATTAAGTCTCCCTCAATGAAAGAGCGGGGATGAACAGTATGGTCGAAGTGAGTTTTCACTCACTTCTTCTGTGCTTCAATAGCTAAGGAGGCTAGACGACGAGTCTTGTCCAGCTGCTCTAAGTAAAGAAGGCGCTCTTCTACTGGAGTAGTATCAGGGAGCAATTCGACGATTATCTTTAATGAAGGAATCTCACACTCAATAGGAAGGGTAGCCTCCAGTCTGTAAACTGACTGAAAAGGAGTGAAACCAGTGGCGTCCTTCAGGGAGGTGCAGTAGGCCCACAAAGCGGAGAACAACATCAAATGCCAATTGGACTTATGCATGCCAACAGTTCGTTGAAGCATCGTGACCAGGGCCTTGTTCATGGCTTCCACTTGACCATTTGCCTGAGGATAGTACAGGGTTGAACTGTCATGCCTTAGGCCCAACCGTGTTGTTAGCTCGGTCATCATGTGATTATGAAAATTCTTTCCATGATCAGTGATGATGGCTTGGGGCACTACGAACTGCGAGATAACATGGTTAAACAAAAACTGCGCCACGGTGTGACTGTCTTCAGACAATGTAGACATCGCCTCAGCCCATTTCATGAAATAATCAACAGCAACGATGATGTACCCATGCCCCCCAGCCAAGCGAGGGTTACAGGTCATATAATTGATGCCCCATTTGGCAAAAGGACTGACGGTTACAACATAGTGCAGTGGAGCAGGGGGTGCACGCATCTTCCGTTGGTAAATTTGGCACGCATGACATGAACGGATAGCAAGAATGCAATCCTTGAAAATGGAGGGCCAAAAGTAGCCAACACGGAGGATTTTTTGTGTAGTGGCATATCCAGACATGTGACCACCACAAGCACCAGAGTGGTAGTCATTCAAAACTCTCTCTGCTTCTTCGAAAGTCAAGCATCGACGAAGAATAGAATCAATGCCGAGATGGTACAGGGTGTCCCCAACAATGCGATATGGTTGGGCTTGATGTCGGATCCATTGGCGAGCATCCTTAGAGGTCTCGAGACGGAAGGAGGACATTTGCAAGTAGACAATAATATCTCCATACCAGGGATCGAGGGTGCTGATGAGGAAGAGAGTTTCGTCCAGAATGGAATCCTCTAACTGAGAGGAGGCAGTAGTAGATGGCAGAGAACACAACAGTTCAGCGAAGACAAGCGATTTCTTAGACTTGGCAGCAATAAATTCCAAGTCGAACTCTTGGAGGATGACTATCCACTTGGAGTATTTGCCCCTAGCAACTGACGCGACAAAATGTAGGTCATTGGGTTGCAATCAGAGATCACTGTCGTGGTACACAACAAGATGTAATGACGGAAGTGTTGAACGGTGCAAATAGCGGCCAGTGCCAACTTATCGACATAAGGATATCGAGACTCTGTGTCTAAAAAATTGCGGCTAAGGTAATAAATAACATGTTCAGTGCCATCATCGTCATCCTGAACCAGAACCAAGCCGATGGTGGTATCAGCAGTGGCCAGATACAACGTGTAATCGTGATGGTAATTTGGGTGCTGCAATAAAGGGGCAGAAACCAGAAGAGTTTTAAGATGTTCAAAAGACTCTTGAGCTATGGCATCCCATCAAAGCGGGGTGTCACACTTGAGTAACCATGTGAAACCTTTTGCCACCTCGGCATAACTCCGGATGAATCATCGTAAAAAGTTTGCTTTACCCTAAAAGCTCTGCAGTTGTCGCAAAGAAGCAGGGGGAGGAAGATTCAAAATGGCCTCGACTTTAAGGGGATCCAAGCGGATGCCCTCTCGGGAGATGATAAACCCGAGAAGTCGGCTAGACTCTACGCAGAAGACACATTTATGCGGATTAAGTCGAATATGGTAGTGTCGACAGTGGAGAAAAATTTCACAAAGATGCGATGGATGGTCTTGGCGTTTAGCTGAATGAGTGAGAAGGTCATCCAAATAAGGCTGCACGATGTGCCGGATATCATGAAAGGCATAAGACATCGCACATTGGAAAGTGGCACCAGCATTCTTGAGACCGAAAGGGAGATTTTTATAAGCAAAAGTACCCCACGGATAGATAAAGGTCGTCTTGTATTGATCGGCAGGCGCGATATTAATTTGGTTGTATCCAGAAAAGCCATCCATGAACGAATATATCTCACTCCCAGCACACTCATCAATGAGCTGGTCAATGAAAGGTGTGGGGTAGTTATCTTTTGGGCAAGCTCGGTTAATATCGTAATAATCGACACAGACGCGAATAGTACCCTGTTTTTCATCCACAGGGACAATGAAGCCATCTTTAAGAAGCTTTTCGACTTCCGCTTTAATTGCTGCAGCCTTGCGGGGGTGCACAGGGTGTAAATGCTGATGAACAGGTTTAGCTCCTAGATACGTAGGTATCTCATGCACTACGATGCTTGAATCAATGACGGGCATCTCTTCATAGGACCATGCAAAGACGTCACGAAATTCGCGAAAAAGAGCTATATAGATTTGAATTTCCTCAGGAGTGCAAGTGACTCCTATGTAGACGTGCTCAACAATCCCTGATTTAACAGAGATGTCGATAGGTTCGGTCTAGGTAATGTTCCCCAAATTCCCTTCAGAAGATACTTGATAGACCTGAATAGGTGTCTGAAGAGGTTGTGAAGGGAGACACGGAGCAAACCGCTCGAGACAAGCCCAGGTTTCCCGAAGGGTAGGGAGAAATGAGGAACGGTGATGAAGATCGAACCACAAAGGTTCCTCGAGAGACATTGTCTCTACGATGGCTTCATCGGAAGGAAATATTTCCTTTAATGGATCCGAGGAGGCACATTCTCCAAGCCAAGGGGAATAGTCGTATGAGTCAAGAGCTCCGCTTAAAGAAGGAGATTCAGTAGGAGGAGCCCATACAACAACGATTTCAATGTAGTTGAGCTCGGCAGGACTCAACGGCACTCCTTGCCCCACGATTCGATCTGGTCAGTGGAGGGGAGGACCCAAGGATCAGAACGAACCGAAATCATACTGATGGAGGCGAGGTTTGGAGGTGGGAGTGAAAAAACACCCATGAGGGCGGGATCTTTGAAGAGCCCAGCTCCCACACTCTCGAAAGGGATGGAGGTATGTGTTAGCCTCCTGCTGCAGCAGGTTACTCATATTTCATGATTGACATTTTTACAGGCCAAATATATCATACTTTGCATGTTGCAATGCTCCATATTTGCTAAACAGTCACCAAGGAAAGAATGCTACTCAGAGTTCATCTACTGCATTCCAATTTTGAAGAGTCATTCTAGTTTTGTAGAATTTTTCAGCTAAAGGGAGGTCCAAACAGCCTAATCTTGGTCTCCCTAGGTTTCAATTTCCCGTTTCAGAATATAGAGAATGAAAATCTGTCCAAACAGCTTAATCTTGGCAGATTCTTAGATAGGTAGAGAATCAAAGGAGCCCAACTGCTTAATCTGGGCCCTTGGAAGAAATAAGAGTTGTTTGTAGATAGGAAGGCATAAAAAGAAAAAATTGAAATGCTGGGTCTACAAGTCTAAGTGCACCCAAATCAAAAGAAGAAAAAATGTTAGGTAAGTAGGCTGGGTAGGTATTTTTGAGGTTGCAGAATCATGATTTCTGATCAATTCTATGTTTTCAGAGTATCATCTCTACTCAAGTCACAGTCATCAAGCCGTTTCATGTGAAGGAGCTCAAATCAGGCATAACTAACTTCCCTTTCTTCCTCTTCCCTAAATCATTGACTAATTTCCCCAAAAAGAGGTCAAGATCTGCTTGATATCTCTTAGTTTCATCATTTTCCATGTCATTAACCTTGGTGAAGATCTGCTTCACTCAAGGAGGATCCATACTTTCTCTATAAGATTCTATCTCCCCTTTGAAGCCTAAGATATCTGAAACTTAGCACTTTCTTCTCATCTCCATATTAACTACTGACATTATTGTTTAACTCCCTATATTTTCCCCATCCCCCTACTAAAACTATGTAGATAATCCCCTTATGTAAATATCCCCTCCCCCTGGTTGAAATATAACCATAAGCACTTCTCTGGGAATTACTAAGTCACATGGACTTTAGTAAGAACCCTCCTTCTGCATAAATTTCCATTCCCATGTGTTTGGACCCCTTCCAAAACACTAATAAAACCCTTTCCAAATGCTAAAACCCCCCCGCGCATTTTTCTTTGGAAATTATTAATGTTTGTTTAATAAATTTCCAACGCGCCAAAACACATTTAACCCGTTTCCTAAAGTTCAAAACCCACATCACCACGAAAAATTAAACCTTTAACGCGCGTGCTCCTTTTTTAAACTCCGCGCATCTCCCTTTCCCGTCCACTGTCGGATCGCCCCCCCAGATCCGACGACCCTTGTTCACATCGGGCGCCCTATTATGGTGGTAGGTTACCACCCGATGTCCGACAGTTTTACCGTCGTACAGCGGGACAGGTGGCGGCCTCCCATTGCATCGGGCCACCCCTGACGGAAACCACCTTTGTACCAAAGGCGGTCCGATGCATAGGAAAAACTGCCCTCCCCTCACGTAATAGAAGCGCCACCTCACCCTGCCACATCACCTCCACATCACCTCACACTGCTTGCGCCTAGCCCACATCACCCTACCATATTGCCACGTCACCTTGATGACGTTAGCATGCTGACATCATATCTGTACCAGAGGACCCCACTGCTGACGTCAGCATGCTGATGTCATCTGCCGTACTACTGACGTCAGCAGCCAAAAAACGGAAATTTGCATAAGCGCGAATGTCGAGCTTCGGAGCTCCGGAATGAGAAACAGAGGCAGTTTTCGATCGCTACGGGAAATGGGCCATATTGGGGAATCTTTAGGGAATCTTTTGATTCCTTGGCCCTTTTTGCACCGAAAAAGCCTGAAATTGCCCGATTTTGCCAAATTAAACGAATTTGAAGACAGAGAGAGACCAGGAACAAATGATTAAAGAGTATTAGATCAAATATGTAGACAAAAAGCACGTCAAAGAGTATTAGGAAGTGGCGAAGACCATCAATGTAGTGGCAAAGTGTATCAAAAGAGATTTTCTCAGGGCTCGAGGCAATTCCAACATTAAAACGAAAGCTCGAAAAGTCAAGAAGCAATTGAAGATGCATTGAAGGCTCACCAGCACAAATGACTGCACATTAAACTCACAGACGATCAGTGGACCAGAACTCAATGCACAGTTATGAAAGAACCACTGCACCAAGTCACAGAGGACACCTCATCAACTCAACTTGATTCAGTTGCCTCTAGAGCAGCCCAAAGGACTTACTTACATTTAATTCCATCAACAATTAGGTTTTAGAAAAAGCTTTTTTCGGCAGACCTGTTTAGGTCAATTGTAATAAATGACTTCAGATATTTTGCTTATATATACCACCCTGAAAAATGGGGTAGTGGTTGGTTGGTTGATCAGTAGCTTGTTCTTTGTTATTCCGATCTTTCTCTCAAGCAGAGACTCGCACTGTAACTGTGATGCTTTCTATAATCAAACACTGCTGAAAGCATGGATTTTGAAACTGTCTTCTATGTTTAATTGGCCGAGGAGTGATTGTGGAACTCCTGTGCTTCGACATGGTTCAATAAGTGTTTCTTAACTCTGTTAGTTTTATTCATGATTGTTTTATCAGAAATCCGCCCTCTAAATTGCAAAAAAGAAGAATAGCTTAAGATTTGCTTAGCTGCACCTTAGGCTCAATTTCTGCAATTTTTCATGTTTTCATCAGGAATAGTTATGAACATGCATACTTAAATGATCTTGTTTACGCTGTTTCTTTTACATATGAATGATAGTTTAGTAATTCTTAACTGCTCCTAGATAACCATTCATTCACTTCCCCTCCCTGTCAGTTTTGATGAAAGATTCTTAATTGCCTTTCATCCCTGACCATCATTCCATCCTTTCAGCAAATTGATAATTGTTTCATGTGTGGCTATGCCGCTCCACAATCCTCTGGTGACCAAGAAAACGCACCAGCAAGCCTTAATCCATGACTCCATGCCCAATGGTTCGAAACTCATCACACCTTACCTTCCCTCTCAGCTTGGAATTTTTACCTAGCATACATCTTCCATCCAAATAAAAAATCAAAACCCCTGAACCTAACAACTAGCCTAAAATCATCATCAACATAGTTAAATCATAAAGAGAGAGCCCTCTCTGATTGCAGGTGGGCTAGAACCTGCAATCCAAAGATTGGTTTGTGGTTTCCTCGGCTGTATCCCTACAGGAGCCTAGGGACAACCTGAGTGATAACAGTATGCTCTACGAAAGACACATTGCCTTCAGAAGAAGAAGCGAAGAAGGAGAGCTGGTCTACTGTGACAATTTTCCCCTAGTGAGGGAAATGAATGACACGGAAGAGGGACAAAGCCACAGCACACATGGCATATGTCCAACTCCGGCCCAGAAGGAGGTTGTAAGTAAGATTTGCGTCAACGACCTCAACTTCCACTTCAACTGTTTTCCCTTCCAAAGTAATCGGCAATCGGTGAAGGATACTATAGGGACGAGATTCTCTCCCATCAAAGGCTTCCAGCGTCGTGGGAGACTGGCTCAAAGTTGGAGACCCGATCACTTTCCAACAAGCAACAGACATGATGCAAGTTGAAGCGCCTTCATCAATAACCATACGATGGATCGTTTTCGAATTGATGATGACTTGTATGAGGAAGGTGATCTGATGAGGCAGCCTTGGGACATGGCTGTTGAGATCAAAGGTGATCAAATCCGAACCCACCAGGTCAATACCACCGATGGCCAATAGCAGGGACTTCCTCTGAGGGGGGCAGCTCTAGAGAACTTCTAAAGTGGACATAGCCGACGGAGCCTGTGATAAGTCCTCAACTATGCTAGAGTGCTAGGAAGCACGAGCATTTGGGTTGTAAGATGATCTCCAGAGTACTCCTGTGGGAGGAGGTCGGATTTTCATCTCACTACGAGGTCTCTCGATGTGGAGCGTACCAGAACTGGATGGAGGAGTGCTTGAGGGAATCTTAGGCTCCTTCCTGGCGGATGATGGATATTCCTTTGTTCGAGTCGTTACATGAACGAGAATGGTTCTAGCCATGAACACTTGGGAACCAAAGGGAGAAGAAGACAAAGATGGATCGGCCACCATTTGCATTTGTTGAGAGGGGAAAGGTTCTTTCAGAACCGCAAGAATCCTAGGAGCACCTTTCAATAAACGACTAACCTCGAACCGCCTTGGGCAGTCTTTGGTATAGTGATCCTCATCACAGGTAAGACAAGGATACTTTGGTTTATGCTTGGCTCCTTCCTAAGGTGGAGGTTTGGAGGAGTCTTGTTTGGGTTGCTCAGATTTGTCCTCCGCTTTCCCCTTTTTCTTCCTTTAGAGGCTTTGTTTGGAAGTAGTCCTAGAATTAGAAACACCCTGAGAAGTGTTTTCATTTGAAGCATTCGATTTTTGCTTCCCATGGTTCGAGGATGATTTCTTTGACGACGGATTTACAAAGCCAATAACCCCATCAACAGATGGCTTTGGTGGAACTTTGGATGTACCGTGTCTCGGGGCATCAGGCAAATACTCATATAAAGTACCTGACTAAGAATAAACTAAGTCAAGGTATTGAGCACGCGCGATAGCTTGCTCTTTAGTCACACAAGCTCCCATAGCAATGTCCCGTGCGATCTTAGGGACAAAGGAAATCGTGAACCAATTGGTGAGGAGTTGATCAGGAATCCAGAACTTGGTCTAGCGACGATGCCGTCTCCATTCATGTATATGTTCATAGATGTGCATGGCTGTGTCCTGTTTGAGAGACGTAAGGAGATGGTTCCCTGTCTCATACCGAATGGGTAACTGAAAATGAGTGAGGAATGTCATTGCCAATGAATTGAAATCTTGAAAAGATGCACGGGTCAATTCAATGTACCATTTAGTAGCCGAGCCGGTGAGAGTCCTTTGGAACAGGCGAAGCCGGATTGAATCGTCAAACCATGAATTGGATGAGCGCAAAAGGTGGTAAGTCGTTACATGGGCTTGAGGATCCTCTCCAGCTTTGCCATCAAATTTCGGATAATCGCCGGGTATCTTGGTTGGAATCGGCGGCCAGTGTGGGTTATGCAAGATAGGATCATTGGTTAATTTAGACACATCTGGCAGTTCCAATGTTGCTAAGAATGGTAGCTGAGGATTGAAGGACATCTGCCATTGTGGATATGAGGTAGGACCAGAGTTCCACCCAGTTGTTGGTTTCCCCCATTGACTTTGTTCAGACGGACCAGGTCTAAAAGGACCCTTTCTGTAGGGACTCTGTCCATAAGGGTTATATCCATAACTGGACGGTTGATTCTGGATCTACCCCCCAGTGCCCCATTGGATACCATACTGACCTGCAGGAGCAACATTTGGTTGCTACTAATTTTGATAAGGAGCGACCTGCGGCTGTTGATAATTTTGATATAGGGAAAACTGAGTTTGCCCCTGGGGTTGCTGGTATCCATACGGTTGCTGGGCTCTATACTGAGCCTGGGAACCAGGCTATGCTTGGTAAGAAGGTTTGGATTGAAACCCACCTTGTGGCTAGAGACCAGTTTGAGTCTGGGGCTGAAAACTGGGTTGAGCTTGAGAAGCAAGGACCATCTGCATGCCCGGCTAAGCAGACCCAGAAGGATGTCCTTGGGAAGACTGAGGTTGGGCCATCCGGCCGGAAGGTTGCTCTTGTTGAGTTGGGGATGGACCTACTTGCTGAGAAGGTTGAGCTTGCTGGATGTTAGGCTATCCTTGTACAACCGAGGGTTGTCCTTGCGGACCAGATGGCTGACTAGGCTGAGCAGTGGGTTGGCCTTGCTGCATGTAAGGCTGACCACCCTACCCAGAAGGGTACCCTTGCTGGATTCCAGGTTGTCCTTGTTGTGTGTAAGGTTGTTCTGGATTCCCGTAGGGTTGACGCGAAGGGTATCCCTGCTGGACTCCAAGTTGTCCTTGCCGAGCATAAGGTTGTCTCGGGTTTCCAGAGGGTTGCCCAAGATAGGCAAAAGACAGACCACCATAGGCCGAAGGTTGTCCCTGGGAGGTTTGTCCTTGCGAGCTTCCAGGTTTCCCTGGATAGGTTTGGACATAATAATGCTGCCCATAATTAGGCTTCATGTAGGATGGTTGACCTTGATACGATCGTCCTTGGTACAACTACCCTTGATCCGAATGGATTTGGCCACCACCATAACCAATGGTACCCCAAGTGACATTCAACAGAACTGAAACCTCAACAGTGGGCTCAGCTGGCAAGGAAGTATACAAATGATGACCTACAGGGTCATAATAAGGGCCTTGCGCGCCTGGATTCTGGACAGTATGCAAATATTGAGAATATGCCCCCCCTACTGGAATGGCACCAGAAGAAGGTGGGGCACTAACAACCCTGGCTGTATGTGCCGATTGACCACTATGTATTGGACCGCGGGATGGGCCGACAACAATAGTTACGATCGAAGATGCCGTAACGACACTGGCAACCGGAGTCAAAGATGCGACACAAACGGTTGGATTGGTCGGAACTGACGTGACAACGGTATTGTGAACTTGTGAAACAAAATATCCCGTAGTGGGAATAATGTTATGATCCCACATGGTACCTGAAGAGGAGTTCCTAGAGCCCATGGCATCCCTCAGAGCTCTATAGTGTAAAGGCACTGTTACACCGAGAGGAGTGACAGTGTAGGGCGTAGATATGACCAGGGATGTGGCCGGGATAGGAGTCTCAATACTTGACACAACAGGTGTTTCACTCGCTATAGGAGATGTGTCCTCCATATCAGAGGAAGCCATCGGGGTCGAAACACCAGTAGGAGTAGAGGGAAAATCCTCTTCGTAAGGTTCCAAAACAGGGTTCCAAAACAGATTGTGAAGCTCGTCTTCTGGGACATGAGAGCTCAACAGTTGGACACTTGGAATAGCAGGAAAAGTGTCGCCACAAACCAATGTCTCAGGAGCAGTAGAAGAAGGAGACACTTGGTCAATAGGGATGGGAGACGGGATCGATGGATCCACCAGGATGATCGAATTCAAAAAATCCTAGACAATCTAACGAGGAAAGACCCTACTCAAAACTAACGCAAACAAGATCTAACAAGGTAAATGTGATCGTGGTCGAATAAATTTTAAGATATTAGGACACAACTTTAACTTTTCATTTTTTAAGAGTTGAGAAAAGGACGAAAAAAAGACTCTAGTCGCCTTGGAATATTTAGTGAGCCCGAAGTGACAAATCCGCAAGTGAGCCTTTTCTTTTAAGGAGTCTGATAAGGATCAAAAAGTGACTACTCAGGAGAAACTAGGCAAGGGGTTTACCAGACAATCCGTAAAACTTCATATACACCTTAGCAATCATATGAAAACCAAGGACTTTCCGTACAACAGTCAATCTTCCCAAATGCTGTGTTTGGTGCGTTACAAGCTGCAAGGCGGTAGACACGGCTTCCTGTGGATCAAGGATGATAACCTAGTGGAGTCTCCCCATATATACTCGACAGTACGTGGGAGCACAAGTCCGTAGTAGACCACAGTTGAGTCACAAAAGGAGGAACTACCCAACCTTGAGGAAACAAAAGTGACTAGGTTTAACGACGTCGGAGCACGTCTCTAGCGTAGACCTCTAGAATGTAAGCGTTATGTTCCAATGTGTTTTTAGATTCATTCGATTTATTTTAAAGTTGATCTTGTGTTAAGTTTCGGTTTTCAGATCCTACCATATGTAATCTCTCAAAATTCCCTAAATGCAATCTATATGCCAAAACATGTCATTCCATTCGATGAATGCTAATTACGAGAGAGTTGAAGAACTTTCATACAAACAAAATGATCATAAAGCAACAAAGAGCTTCCCTAATGTAGCTAATGCAAATTAATAAACTTTTCTTTAAGACCACTAAATCACTAATCGAAATGAAAAGTTCTAATTTTCATTAACCAATTCAAAGCAAAAGAGATTTTTCTTTTCGATGATGGAAAAATGCACTAAACAACTTTGAGAAATGATACAAGCAAATTCTATCCAATACAAGCACGTTCAGTTCCTAAAATCACAAATCAAACATCCAAAGAACCAAAAAGATCCCAAAGACAACAATGAGCCGTGTGATCTAGGCTCAAAGTGAGACGAAGCGGAATTCAAGTGAAGATGAAGCAAATCACCCAAATAATGCAACAAAATGATTCACAACTACCAAACAAGTGTAAGGGAGCAAACAAAATAGTCGACTCGACCACAAAAAGATCAAAACATCTGAGGAAGGCTCGATTCACAAGGCCACTAGATGCCCTAGGGCTAGAAATGCGAAATCGATAGAAAAAGAAAACACCCAAAGGGTAACAATCAAAGCCGGTCAAATCACACTCCAACACACTCAAGAAGTCTAAAAAAGGTACTTAGGGAAAAACCTAAGCTCAAAACATTCACAACCAAGCAAACTTCAAAAGTTTACAGGCCTGGCACGACTGTCAGGCTTCAACAAGCGCCTTTCAGGAATTGGCGCGGGTTGTAAATGTGCAACTTGCACCAACTGGCGCGACTGTCATGCTATAAACTAGCGCTAGCTGAGTTTTCTATGAAAAAATAAAAAAAAAAGAGTCAAGGCCAAACCAGCAATACCTAAGTACACCAAGAGGCAAGAAGTAACACCGGTATTCAACCCAGAAAGCTAAACAAGTAGGAGAAACAAAGGAAATAACCAAGAAACAAGGCAAGTTCCAAGCCGTTCAGTTTGTAAACCAAACCGGAGATGGACTGAAGTAGTGTTGATCTACTTCGCTAATGCAAAGCAATAGCGTTTCGAAGGCTATCTGGCCAGACTTCAGGCTCCGTCCAAAGTTTACAAATACAACAACAAGACAAGACAAACAAACAAGGCAAAAGCCAACTCCCTAGCGGAGTCGCCAAATTGTTGTACAGGTAAATCCCCTCTGTGGACAGAGGCAATCCCACTAGCCTAAATGGGGTCTAGCAACAATCAAATAACGCTAACATACAAGTTCCTAATTGCAAAGTAAAGATCTATGATGAGGGCCTACCTCGAATCCAACGCTAGTACTCGTAGAAGAGTCGTTGCTTCTGTTCTTTTGCTTCAGCTGGTCACAATCCTCACGATCATCGTGAACAGACACCTGCACATGCAAAGAGAAACAAAAATACAAGCATAAAATCTAAGAAATGCAACTATGTATCAGTCAGAAAGGATACAACTCAAACATCATTATAAAGGCAATAAGAGTGGAACCATAATGATATTCGTCTATTATTATTGATAAACAAAAGAGAATACAACCAAGTTCTGACGTCAAATCCTCCTTTGGCTGGGTGATCAACAACACATGCCTTGCAAAGCTTGTAGGGGATGGGGAACAAGCCTCTCTCTCCTCGGTTACTTGGAGAAAGATCTCCTCATTAAAGATGTAGCCTTATGGGGATGAACAAGGCTTCTTATATCATGAGCTTAGTAATTCTCAGACTTTGGGACTTATAATTTGGAGCTTGAAAAGTAGAATTACTAACTAGCTTGTCAAAGGTGAAAGAACAAGATTATATAGAGAGAGGAGAAGGAGATAAGATCATCCACAAGATTCATGGGATTTCCCTTATCATTAGGAAGCTTCCATGAGAGGTGGAGAACTACTTCCCTTCCATGGAAATTCGAAGTCCAACTGAACTAACTCAAACTGGAATCAGTTCATGAATAGGTTAGGAAGTACCTTCGCAAGTTGGTTTGTTAAAAACTTTACCCAACCGGGTTGGTGCTAGTGCGACTCTGATACAGAGGGCCAGCTAGCGCACCCTCTTTAGAGGATTTCCCCCATTAGTGCAAGTGATACACTATGGAACAGCGCCAATGGAAAAAGGGATATTTATGGGTATTTTGCAGAAGGTGTCTTCAGGGCATATGAAGTACATACTCAAGGGGATATAATGCACGTGTTTTCAAGTTATGTCACTTCTCACAAGTCCCAGAATAGGTCCTCCAATGTGCGGGAGAAGGGATAACAGGGACGGTGACAAAATACTGTGTAACACCCCAACCACAGTCAAAAGATGCAATCACAATTGTAGACACCTCAGCTACACAAAAGGAGAGGTCCCCATCAAAGGCATCCATCACCTATGAATGGGGAAGGTCGTAGACATCCACCTGAAGAGAAAGAATGAAAATGTTGGACACAAAGACCTTTCTACAAGATGTTGAGACAGTTCTACAAGAAGCTGAGAATTCTCTAGGAAAAGGAGCATAGGCAGTGGGAAGAAGCAAAGAGAAAATCATGGTTTCATGACCGAGAAGAGGACATCACTTCAGAAGCTTGGCATGACAGGGAGGCCACCAAGGCCATCAAAGAGGAGGAGATAGATTAGTTGCTCAGAGGATGAGCAACACTTTCAGTAGGGGGTGATGATGATGAGCCCCAAAAATGGATAATTATATGGGCTCATTCAGCCTCCTAATTCGACTTAATCCACCATTCTCATTAGTTTATTGCATGTTTTTTATTATATCTATGCTAATAGACTGAATTGGGTTAGTCATTATGCCAACAAGTCTAATGGGTACTTTGTGCAGTGTTTTGGTCAATTTTGAGACAAAATCAAAGGTTTTAATGAGCACTTGGCAGTCAAATTCGTGGAAGAACAAGGGAGAGGATTTTCAGGAAGGTGTCCCCTTCATTTATGGGCCCTTACCTCGAATTCTCCACCATCATCTCGAAGTTCAAGGGCCACCAAATCGATTATCACAAGGGCAGCCAAGCAAGTCAAGTAGGACTACTTTTAACTACAAGTTTTGGGCATTCGAGTTCCTAAAGTTTAGGAGGACTGTTGGGGTCCTCAATTTGTATAAATAAGAAGGTGTAGGGCCTCATTTTGGTTAGCCAGTAGTTAGTCACTTTGCAGGCAGAAGTTAGCTAGTTTGTAAAGTTCGATTTTAGTCAGTAGATTAGCTTTTCATTTTAGTGCCTTTTCAAGCTTTCCCTTGTGGACAGTTTTCGATGTAAATCTTCTTTTCTTGCTCAATAAAGATGAAACCAGCTTTGCACCAGCTCTAAATCTCTCCTAGGAGGTTATCGCTCTTGGTTTTGGGCCCATCTCAAGTGCACAGTACCTCCTTTGTTTACTTTCATGTGTCTTTGCGGCATTCCTAAAATAAAATCTGCTATTTAGATTTAAATCTTGTTTTGTTATTTAGATTGCTTTTGATTATTAAAGTAGATTTTCATGTTCAGATTTGTTTGATAAGTCAATAACAGGGAAAAATATCCAGAAAAAAGGGCCAACAAACACCTTTGGTTTCACCTCTCCCTCATTGGATCAGGGGCTGGAATTGAAGTAACTGTGATGTCCCAACAAAAACACTAGTTTGCTTTTCCATGCAATCCTTAGTGTACTGTTTTCATTTGCAGAAGATAGTTATGTGTTCAGATCTCTAAAATGTTTTGTTGCATAGTTGATATACATGGTTTTCTTTCAAAATAAAGTTGTTATTTATTCACTTTATTGTTAGTTAGATTAGATTAGCTAGGACTTTGATTACTTGTAAGACTTTGTTGATTCAGTTGAATGTACACTATGCAGAGCATCTCTACCACTCTTTCATCCACCTAAGCTTCATCAGAGCCAACTGTTCCATCTCTTAGCTAGGTTCCTCATCTCACATCTGTCCTTTTGCCTACGTAACCCTACCTTTTTGTGTCATCATTGTTTCAGCCTTCTTTGAGCCAAGTCAGCCTTCTACACCTTCTCCCCACTCCATCCACCAGTCCCTGGGTCACTCCAGGCCCCTATCCTACCTCCATATCCATTCATGCATCTTACCTCACTCAGCCATCCTCTAAAATCCACTTTTTAAACATCCTGTAGAAATTTCTGAACATCCCATAGAAATCTTTGAACATCCTGTAGAACCCCTGCAGACTTCCTATAGAAGCTCACAAATGAGGTTTCTTGATAGCCAAACTTTTTGAAACTCTTTGGAAGGGCGATAGGGACTCCTTAGACCCTGTCTGAACCTTCCCATCCTTTTCCAAGTATTTCTCCTCCATGATCCACCGCTGCACGGTAAAGAACAGTGAAAGCATATGCATGATGAAACTGACAACTCAATCAAAAATACGAAAAGATTCTTTCTTAGGACAAAGGTAGTCTAGAAAAATGTATTTTACCTTCATAGAAGTAATGGCATCGCTTTCAGTAGTTTGCATTCTCATCTTTGCATCAGTAGGACTAGCTGGTAGAATTAGGGTTTGCTAGGGTTTGCGCTTTCCTTCAGTTTTTTGAAATCTCTTTTCGCAAATAGATTAGCTTCCTTTGAGATAGCTTTCATCCATAAATTAAAAATATTCTTCTAAGAGCTCATAGAAGTTGGATTAAGCTCCTAGCAGACTTGTGCCAGCTGACCAAGTGACAATTGCGGCAAGAGCTAGTACTTGTGCATACAGCACCGTCACTTCCAATTTTGTTACGAACTACCGGGTTGAAAGTAAAGAAGGGAGTCCCAGGAGTTGCAGCATTATTGCTGCAATACTGGGGTCACTAGCTACCTTATACCGTCAACTTGTAGGAAAAATTTTTAATATAACCCATACACATCCTGAACTTTCCTTTGTTGTTGGCCTTGTTGCTCGGTTTATGCAAAACTCACGTGAAAGTCATTGGAAAGCAACTAAAAGAATACTTCGTTATATTCGAGGTACAGTTTAGTTTGGAATTCATTACAGTGCCGAAGCATCTCCTCTATTGGTTGGTTTCACTGATTCCGATTGGGCTGGTGACCCTGATGATCAGAAGTCTACTACCGGTTATGTGTTCACTCTTGGTTCAGGACCTATTACATGGGCTTGCAAGAGACAAGGTTCCATTTCTGTTTCTTCAGCAGAAGCAGAGTATCATGGTGCCATAGAAGCTAGTAAGGAAGCCTTGTGGCTTTGCCAGATCCTCTCAGAGTTTGGCTTTCAGCAGCAACATCTGACTACACTTAGGTGTGATAATCAAAGTTCCATTCAACTATGTAAAGATCCAGTCCAACATTAGCGTAGCAAACACATTGAACTACACATGCACTTCATTAGAAAGCTCATTCATGACCGTGTTCTTGAAGTGCAATATTGTTCAACAGATGATCAAGTTGCAGACATCTTCACAAAGGCTCTCACAGAGGCGAAGTTCACTAAACTTCGATTTATGGTTGGAGTTCGGGAAGTTGTCACTAAGGGGGGATAGGCTCTAGTGCCTCCTTCCTTCTCCTATTGTGTCATATTTGTAAATCCTTCAATCCTATCCCAAGTTGTTCTTAAGCGGGGATGTTAGGATATTCCAACACATAGGAAATAGTTAA
>APFE031639213.1:74362-114807 GCA_000404065.3 Pinus taeda | reverse complement strand
TTTCGGAGTATCTTATCAAGTGGAAGAACTTATCTGCGGAAGATTCCACATGGGAGGATGAGAATTTTATAAAGAAGTATCCAGAACTACTCAAGCGTTGAGGACAACACTTTTTTGAAGGAGAGGGGCATGTTGGGTCCCTATAATACTAGTGATTACCCCATTACTATTGTAGTTATACCCCTTATTAATATGTTTGTGCCCCTATTGCCCCCATATTGTTATTATTGTGCCCCATAGAATCCCTCTATTGTTATTTTTGTGGCTTTATATTATTATTGTTAGGTCGGCTAGATTATATTGTGACTCCTTAGACTCCTATATATAGAAAGGAGGTTTTTTCATTTGTATCATCCAAGAACTATTCATTTATGTAATGTAAAGGAGGTTTCCCCCTCGACGAGGCTGAATTCTAAGGCGTTGATCTATCTTTTCTATCTTTCCTTGAGTTGGTTTCATAAAAAAGTGCCTTTTGAAGTCCAACCAACTGTCCAGGCTAACCCATCAACACCTTCCCAGCAACCGTTTCGGCAACCTGTCCCGAGTACTCATTAAACCTTGGGGCAGTCTCCCATTCCAATGGCTATTTAGAACCCAGGTTCAGGTTCACCTCAAACTCCCATTCTAGGTGTATCGCAAGTAACTACACTTATTACGTCATAGGTTACTATGCAATCCCTTGTCCAGTCTTTACCTCAGGCATCTAGTGTTCAATCTATTCCTACAATTCCGTTAGCACCTCAAACACCTATTGTATGACCTAGTGTCCCATATATGTAAGTACCGTTTCAAGGGATAGCTTTCCAAGGTTTACCCCAGAGTCAGTTTGTTCAGGGTCCACCTTTTCAAACTAAATTTCTCGAAGGTCAACCCATGCAAAGTCAAGCCTTTCAAGGACAGTTTGTTCAAGGTCAAATGGGTCAGAGTCTCCCCTTTTAGAATCAACCATACCCAGGTCATACGTTTCAACAACCTATTCAACTGTAATACAATATGGCTCATCCTGGATACCGAGGAGGTATGCAGGTTCCAACTGCTTAGACTATCCTGGGATATCTTGGATATCCTCCTCCTGGTACGGGACTCATCCCTCAGGGTTATCAATATCCATCGCAGGACCCTAATCACCAGTTTCCCTTCATTGCAACTTTGTATTTTCCTAACCTCTCTTGGTTAACTAATGATCCACTTCTTTATTTACCCTTTTGACTAGTTATTCCTACTAATTTTCCCAGTGATATTCCTAAGTTCGAAGGTAAGTCAAGTGAAGATCCATCCATCCATGTCATGACCTATCATCTTTGGTGCACATCCAACTCATTAAATGGTGATTCTATTAGATTATAACTTTTTCAGTGAACCTTAATTGGTTCGGTAGCCAAATGGTATGTAGAATTGTTGAGTGCTTCCTTCAACACGTTTAATAGCCTTGCTACAATCTTTTTGTCCAATTTTCATTTTCCCATTCGGTATCATAATGGAACTGAACTTTTAACTTCTTTGAAGTAGTCAACGTCAACCCATATCTCAAATCACATTCACGAATGGAGATGGAGACACTACCTAGTTAAAGTTTACATTCTGAACTAGATTTTGGCCGAACAGTTCATAAATTATATTTTACCAGTAATAATTGAAGATTTGGCCAAAGGGGGTCTTGTAACTGAAGATCAGGTAATTTCCCATGCTCAATAACTTTATCTTTTTTGTACTCAATTCCCTACTTTGTATGAAAAGATCCCTGATTTACCCCGATCTACCCCAAATAATCCAGCTCTTCCAGGATCACATGCTGCAAATCGCACGATTGGTTTTGTGTGCCATAAATCTATGAATAAAAAGAAAAATTCTAAGAAAGTTCAGGTTTCAGCTCTATCTGATTCACCTGACGAAGATCGTTCTCCTGAAATTGCTTCAGAAATTAACGCCATAGAGTCATACATTAGAAAGGGTAAGCAATCTAGAAATAAGAAAAAGGGAAAAGGAAAAACTAAACAAGACAACCTTTCTAAGGAGAAATCAAACAAGAATGAACCGTCTGATGGAAAGAGGAAACCTCGCTATCCTTTCTTAATTTTTGA
This sequence comes from Pinus taeda, assembly GCA_000404065.3. Lineage (NCBI taxonomy): Eukaryota > Viridiplantae > Streptophyta > Pinopsida > Pinales > Pinaceae > Pinus > Pinus taeda. The sequence goes on along the minus strand of APFE031639213.1, from coordinate 112,726 downwards.
GGAATATCATTACACTAAGGAGTTCCCTCTTCGGGCCGAAGTTTCCAAAGTCATCAAAATTTCACCCACACCCACTCTTTTGAAGGATCCTTTTCCTCCACAAGACATTAAAATGGTTTCTCATGACCAATCCTCCTCATCCACATTGACATATATCATGATGATGTCTTCCAGAGTTACGGTAGCAACGAGATCCAAATATTACACATCAAAGAGTCATGTTGAAGATCGAGATGACTCTAGTTCACCTGTCAAAGTTCTGTTTCTAATCGTCTTTCTTATGAATCGTTACATATTGAGAAACGAAACCCTAGTATGGTAATTCGTCTGCCTCCTAAGGGTATCCTCGATGATCTGGCTATGTCACCTTCGGCCATGTCTGCCCTTGAAGTGCTACAAACTTGTCCAACACAAAGGAAATTATTACTATAATCTATAGGAGCAGTGGATCCTCAAGACTCTCATTTGATTGCTTTTGATCTTGAAAATCATGTCTCACGTCTCCTGCACCAACTAGTTTTTCAGATACCAATTCACTTCAAAACGTGACAACTGATTGATGAAGGAGCGTTGACATGTATTATGTCCATTTCCTGTTGGAAAGCCTTGGGTTCTCCAATAATCAATCAATCTCCCACCACTTTGAAAGCCTTTGATGGAAGAGGTTTTCGTCTGTATGGTATTTTAAATGATTTTCCAATCAAATTAGAGGGAAAAATACTTGCAATACACGTTGATTTTGTTGATGCTCAACTTGACTATAACCTTTTTCTTGGTTGGAGCTCGACTATTGCCATGGTGGTAGTATACTCATCATATTTTAGGATAATTATGTTTCTTCACAAAGGAAGAATTGTGAAAGTAGACTGATTGTCCTACTAAACCTCAGCCCCTAATTCCACTGGTAGTATCCCATTTGTTGGAAAATCAACCACTCCAGATGAGGAAGTTGGTGTTGCCCTTCTCAAGGACTCATCTTTGATGGGAACTTTCACGTTCCCTCCACCCATTTTCCTTCATAATGAGGCACAGATTAACATGATTACATCAAGTACATTCAAATCGAGAGATTTGTGGAAAGTACCTTTAGAATCAGAAATGGTCTTATATGACGATGAAATGCCTCGTAGCCCTTTTGAGTTATCCTATGAAGAAATTTAGTCTTTTTCCAACCCATTAACATGTGATAATGATCGATTGAATATTATTATTGACGAATATTCTCATTTGTCATGCTTAGAACCAATATTTATGCCCGATCCATATACCACAGTTATTTTAACTTATGAAAGGATTATGGAAGTCATGACCTTGGTCAAAATTCCATGGAACGATACTCATCATCGTTCATCTTCCTTGCCATCCTTTGACAAAATTGAGAATAATTTCTCATCTATGTTTTCATCTGAGACCTGTATTGACCCTCAATGTCCAATATCTACCCTTTCTTCCAGTTTTGAATAGAATTTAGGGAACATATTTGGAAAAATACCTATAGATATCTCAGTGAAATCCAAAAAAACTGAAAATATTCATATAGGCGTTTCTTGTTCGTTAGAAGAGATTTCAACTTACAAAGTCGTATTTCAGGAATTCTGCGATTTCCTGGTCCTATGAAGAGGTGCCAAGAATCGACCCTAGGATTATTGTACATGAAATAAAAACTTATCTGGATAAAAATCCAGTTAGACAACAGTTATGTCCTATACACCCGTGAAAAGATGCCGCTATCAAAAGTGAGGTTGAAAAATTGCTAAAAGTAGGTTTCATTTACCCCGTTCTTTTAACTAATTGGGTATCAAATATTGTGCCCGTTAATAGAAAGCAAGGAACTATTCAAGTGTGTGTTGCTTACTGAGATACCAATAAATCTTGTCCCAAGGACAATTATCCAACTCCATATATCGACCAAATTGTCGACAACTGTGTGAGGAATGAAATTGTTTCCTTCATGGATGATTTTTCTCGGATAAACATACTCCCTGCCGATCAATATAAAACTGCATTTATATGTCCATGTGGGACGTTTTCTTATCACAAAATCCCATTTGGCCTAAAAAAATGCTAGCACAAATTTTTAGCAAGCAATGACTTATGCACTCCATAATATCAAGCATATTGTACAACCTTATTTAGATGACCTACATGCTCATTCAATGAAATGACAAGATCATCCATTGCACTTAAAATAAATTTTAACTAGGTGGAGGCACTACAATATTCGCTTGAATCCACACAAATGTTTTTTTTGTGTACAATCAGGTCAGCTTCAATGTTTCATCGTTTCAAAGGAAGGAATTCATGTCGACCCCCTCAAGGTAGACACAATTTTGAATTTACTTGCTCCTTCTAGCCTTACTCAACTCCAAAGTTTGCAAGCGAAGGGAAACATTTTGCATAGGTTCATCCACAATTATGCTAAACTAACCCAGGGTTTTACTTGACTGTTGAAAATGGGCATTCCATTTTTCTGGGATGATGTTGCTGATAAAGATTTTTATGCATTAAATCATGCACTGACCAATCCATCATTACTACATCCACCCGATTATCATCGAGACTAATTTATGTACTTAGTTGCATATGATGCCACCATTGGCATGGTGTTAGTCTAAGAGGATGATTCTAGCATTGAACATGTAATTTACTATTTGAGTAGGAGTCTAACTAAAACTGAGATTAAATACGCACATGTGGAGAAGCTAATATTTGCATCTGTGCACGCTATTCAACAATTCTGTCACTATATACTTCTCCGAAAAATAGTTGCCATTTCAGATTGAAACCCCATGATGTACATTCTCATGAAACAATTGCTAGGGGGGAAATACTTGAAGTGGATAATTATTTTACAAGAGTTTTATCTGGAAATTGAAAAATCCAAATCAAAGAAATCCTTAACTTTCGTCAAACTATTGTGTGACTTTCCCCGCACTGATATAGGAATTGTAGCAGAAGATTCTTTTGCTGCTGAATCTCTCTTTCTTATTAGTATGTTAGATCTGTGGTATGGACACATCATTGTATATCTCCAAACACAAAATCTTAGGCCCAAGTTGTCCAAAACTAATTGTCGGTGAATTTGATACCAATCCCAGCAATACAATATTGTTGGCAACACTGTTTACCTTTGTGGTGCTGATTCTATATTCCAACGTTGTTTAGCTTTTCAAGAAGCCAAAAAAACTTTAAATGACTGCCACTCTGGAGCGTGTGGCGGTCACATGTCTGGGCATGCTAGTGCACAAAAGATATTATAAGCTGGTTATTTTTGGACTTCAATGTTTAAATATTGCATCACTAGAGTTTGCAAATGTCATAATTGCCAAATCTATGATCGTAAATGTGAGCACCTCTAGCTCCTCTTCACCCTATCATAGCCATTGGTCCTTTTGCAAAATGCGGCATCGACTTCGTCACAAGTAACCCTCACTCAGCAGAGGGCATGGATAAATTATCCTTGCAGTCGATTACTTTACAAAATGGGATGAGGTGATGCCTGCATATAGAGATGATGGAAAAACTGCAGCCATTTTCATTTTTAATCATGTTATTTCTCGGTTCTGTGTCCCACAAGCTATTGTGAGAGACCATGGTAGTCATTTTCATAACTTTATGATGGTCTATCTATACGCACAACTTGACCTTCGCAATGATAGCTCTACTCTGTATTATCCATAAGCTAATGGTCAATTCAAAGCTTTCAATAATGTTTTAACCAATATGATTAAATGGATAGTTGGTATGCATAAATAAAATTAGCATTCTATGCTCTTTTCGGCACTGTTTATCTTTTCAAGAAGCCAAAAAGACTTTAAATGATTGCCACTCTGGAGCGTGTGGCAATCACATGTCTGGGTATGCTACTACACAAAAGATATTATGTGCTGCTTATTTTTGGACGTCAATGTTTAAATATTGCATCACTACAGTCTGCAAATGCAATAATTGCCAAATCTATGATCGTAAAGTGCAAGAACCTCCATCTCCTCTTCACCCTATCATATACATCTGTCCTTTTGCTAGATGGGGCATCGAGTTTGTCACAAGTAACCCTCACTCGACAAGGGGCATGGATAAATTATCCTTGCAGTCGATTACTTTACAAAATGGGCCAAGGTGATGCATACATATAGAGAGGAAGGTGAAAGTGCATCCATTTTCATTTTTAATCATGTGATTTCTCGGGTCCTGTGTCCCACAAGCTATTGTTAGAGACCATGGTAGTCATTTTCATAAATTTATGATGGTCGAACTATCTGCACAACTCAGCCTTCACCGTGTTAGCTCTACTCTGTATTATCCACAAGCTAATGGTCAGGTCGAAACTTTCAATAATGTTTTAACCAATATGATTAAATTCATAGTTGGTATGCATAAATAAAATTGGCATTCTATGCTCTTTTCGGCAGTGTGGGCTTACCGTACTACTGTAAAGACATCAACTAGTTTTATTCCTTTCCAACTTGTTTATGGTTTGGAAGTAGTATTACCTATTGAATGTGAAATCCCATCCCTCAAACTAGCTATCGAATTATTACCTGCTACCTCTGCGAATGAAGAACACTTTGTACATTTAGCTCATTTAGATGAAAATCACTGTAATTCCGTATTGGCTAGTGAAGATCACCATAAATGTGTCAAAGCCCAATATGATCAAAAAATTAATCCTTGTACATATTCAAAAGGTGACCTAGTCTTGGTTTATGATCAAGCTCATGACAAGTTAGGTGTAGGGAAATTCAAGCCCATGTGGCATGGCCCTTACAGCATAAAACACATATTAGCTAAAGGTTCCTATGAGTTGATTGATTACGATGTTATTCCTTTGGGAAAGCCCAAAAATGGTCTTGACCTAAAGAAATATTTTGCATAAAATTTTTGTGAAGATATGTACATTATTTACCTTTTTTTAGGTATGTGTGAGTTAATGCTTTTACATTTGTTACTACTTCTCTTGCTTATCTTGTTTCTACACTTGATTTGTAGATGTCAACATTCTCTGAGACTTACATTGGCTTTGCTGATGGCGCTAGTCGTAGTATTCGAAATTTATCTTCTGTAGCCTAGGTTATTGATTCACCCAGTTATGAGCTAGTTTCTATTCATGGAATATGCCTTGGTCAAATAACGAATAATATAGAAGAGTATAAAGCAGTCATTGAGCTATTAGTTGATGCCATCATATTTGGTATCCCACGTTTGATCATTAGGTTAGATTCATATCTCCTGGTATTACATTTAAATGGTGTCTATATGATAAGGAGTCCAGCCATGTTAAGAGTATTTTTATGAGTCCATCTCTTGGAAATGAAATTTGATTACATCGAATATCAACAAATTCCAAGATATTTAAACACATTAACAAATGCATTGGAGAATCCTGTGTTAAATAGGAATTTGCAACATATGTAAATTAAAAATAGTATTCATTCATATATTAATTGAGATAAACATAGGTAAAAAGTCATATGTTTTTCATTAAAATAGTGTTTGGGTGTGTCTACAAAATATGTCATCCGAGGACACAAGGCCCCGTGGCCATTGATTTTCCGAATATGCTGACACCAAAAGGTCAACAATGTTATTAGAAACTAGAACAACTAGTCATGATGATGCTTGTGATAACAGACGATAGCACAAGAAATTTGACACAGCAAACGTCTGAGAGGCCCTAGAACCCCAACTACATGTCTCTGATAGGCATGTGGAATGTCATTGGTCCCAATCTCTAGGATGTTGGAAGTCTATTTCTCAAGGTTACGCTCCAATTCTATCAGGATATCCTCTGCCTCTAGGTTCCCTACCGCAACTACTATAGGTGACTCACCTTGTCTATCATATCATCTCAGCCCAGCTATTTAGGTTAGACCCACATCTTCTCATGCCTTTCAGATAATTAGCCTTTGAAGACAAAAAACACATAAAAATTAAAAAAATTGAAAATATGTCAAAAATGAGAAATTCTTACCTAAATCACCCCACTAAGTTTTGAATAGAAGTGGGATATCAGATCACCTCTATAATCTATCCCAACATACAGAAAGTCCTTGATCGGAACAATCCATAGGCCGAACAAGTAAAAAATCTCTATCGTATACCTCACTACGGGACCATTGCCTCCATGATATTCCATTGGTGCAACCCACCTCATCATGGGTGGATCCCTCGAATCCCCCTCATCTACCAAAATCTACAATGGCCAGAGAATAGGAACCCTCTCTAGGGAAAAAGAAACAAGAATGGCACCATAACCGAAATTCTTCTGTTTTCCATTCTTGCACCTAGTCAACAAGCCCTTAATGTTCACCACCACTACCTCACACCAGTTGTATACCGTGGATTCTCAATATTCCAAATCCATCTACATCTATGCCCGTGTGGCTAAATGAAGAGCAACACTACCACACAGTTTGCAAATAATGAAAGAAATGGTTCTCAAGGGTAAACTTTTGATGGATTGAATGTCAATTCTTCCATCCTTGGGTGGTGCACCCCTGCAAAAGCATCGTATGTATCCATTAGTAGTATCTCCCCCCACCCTTGATCCGAAAAGTGAAATATCATCTCCCTGATGAGACAACCAAGTCAGGAAATAGATATCATTAACGTCAATGGTAAGGCGATAATCAAAAACACAAAACATTGTTCCTGGACATTCCATGTCCTTACCAACCATGTCATCATATCTTTCATCCAAGGGATAAGCCAGTATTTCAGGAGGCCACAAGTCCTAAGAGTCTGCATGGTGGTCGAAACAGCCAAAGCTGCCAAATCATTGGCTTCATGCTCTCTTTCCCTCCACTCTATTTTTGAGCAATCAAATGATGTGAAATGAACATTTTAAAGCAATTAGAAACATTTTAAAAACCCATTTCACATTTTTTATGGCTAAAATATTGGCCCTTGACACATGCGCAACCGCCCTTTTATGGACAAGGTGAAGCTATGCAGATTTTTCCCAGAGAATACTGCGCAATCTAAGATTTTTCGTGTGGAAACTTTATGGGCCTACACGGGCCTGATTGAAAGAAACCTGCGTAGGGCTGAGGGAACATTTTTGAACAAGGTTTTATCCCCAAAAATAAAATGAAAGCTTAAAATGGAAAACTAAACAGATAAAAAGCTAAGTTATGGAGAGGTCTTCTAGCTGGAGGAAATGCTGTAGGATTTTTTCCACTGGTTCACAAGGAATCAGTGCTAGAAGTTTGATGGTAAAAACTTCTCTCTCTGCTCTAAACTAGTAAAATGTAAATGGTGAAAATAAATTACTTTTTCCCACTTTTAGAAGTTTTTGGAGCTTAAAAAATATTATTTTTTATGTTTTGAACATTTTTGAGAGCGAACCTTTTTGAGCAGTTGTGACGAGTTATTGAGTTTAAATATGCAGGATCGTTTACAGAGTCAAGATGAATCATTTTTGACATTTTACGAGACTTTTATCGCTTTTCATGCTCTTAAAAAATTACGAAAAGCAAAAATCATGGAGTCCTATTTTAAGCACTTTTCACACTCTTTCGAAACGAAAAGATTACCAAGTACTTGATTGTTCGAACTCGTAAAAGTAAATGAACAATTGTCCACTCAGTGTAATTTTACCCCTTTTACGGACCGAGATAAGACTATTTACAAAAAAGGTTAATGTTGACTAGACATGGTCAATAGAGTTCTCTCTTGTACTATTTTATCCTTTTTCAGATTTGAGAGACTAAACTAACAAAAAAGAACCGAATGGAGTCTACTTATGTTTTTCTTCTAACTCTCTAAAAATGAAAAACATCAAGCTTTACTTTTCTGGGCTCGTTAAAATTTTATAGTAAAAGAATTAAATAAGTTTCCTTTTTGTGTCTTTTTCAAACTCAAAAAAAAAACGACATCAAGTTACCCCTTTACTGGAGTCATAAAAATTAAATAGTATATGACTCGTTAAGCATGAAAAAACTGAAAAACTTCTTCTTAGGGTTCATTAAAAATACTTTGATGGACTCATCCGAAGGATGAGCTTACAGTCCAAGTATATGTTATCCTCCTCAAGCTTGTAAAAAATAAAGAGGTACTTGCTAGTAATGGTAGGGGGAAATTGGGAAAGGTGTCCATTTTACATAAAGGTAGCATGTCTCTCTTGAACATGACACTCAGTCACATTCATTTTTGTGTTGGGAAATCTATTTTCCTTACAGTTACTAGAACCTCATTGAAAGTCTTCATGGTTTTGGGTATTATCTTTAAGTCAAATGATGCCAAGTCATTGTCATGTCATTATGTGTTAAAGAGAAGTTCAACCTCAAATCGTTTTGTAAATTCGTTTCCTTCATTCGTGTTAGCCATCCTTGAGTCAGTGCTTGCAAAATAGTTTCAAAACTTGATATCATGTTTTGTGTCGTAGGATTTCCTACGATAGATCACTTCCTATCGACTTCAGCTCATTATCTATGAAGTTGATTTAGAAACCTTCAATACCTTGAAGCCTGCATGCCTTAATGGCAGGTTATTTGCTTTCAATGACATGTTCTCATCATTGGCCTTTGATTAAATGATTCTATGAGTGTTCGACTTTAGATCACTTATTCACACTTCATAGATTGCACTGGGAGTACCTCGAGAACCATTGTCATTATTGGTGGCTTCTCTCGTGCATTTAATGGTTCACATCATTGACCAGTAGTTAAGTGGTTTCTTCCATGTTCGACTTTTAGACATTTACTCGCATAGTTAGAATCATATTGTGGATCGAGAGATGGAGATCAAGACCCTAGATCTAGTTTCATCAATCCAGGTTGTAAGGAAATTTTATATTCATGATTACGTAGACAAATGGTTGCATCCATGATGTGTCTACCATCTATATGATCTTATTTTCTCCATGCTTTTTCATTGAGTTCACTTTACTCTAAGTATGGGAATGCCTACCTTAAAGATGAATTTTGATATATATTTTCATTGTGTTCCTTGAATTTTCCTTGTAGGTTGTTGACCATTGCCTTTGATTAGATCCTTGGAATGATAAAGCACTTCAATCTATTAACCTTGTTTTTATAGACTTCGCACATTAGGGGGAAATCTGTTACATGTGAATTTTTCGGCATGAAACTTGATCAATTTATGGATATTTGTACTATCTCTGAACATGTTTTAACCAGCTCCCTTAGAAGTCAAACAACCCAAAATATGTTGAGAAAATAGTTGTCACACCTTGTTAAGTTTCACCTGCACTATTTTCTCTAGAGTTTCCCGTGCCTGCGCAACAATTGACTCTAAGAATAGTGCAGAGTTGCGCTCTGTCTGCCACTATAAACTCACATAGGTGAATTCTAGAATGTAAAAAAAAAAATGTATATTCTAGAAACATAGTTGGTCAAATATTTACCAACTGGAAGCTTCTAGGTAATGACTATTCGAACTATAACCCCAGAAGATGAATCTCCATCCCTTTTCTCATGTTAACCTAATTCCTCAATGAAGGAGTCTCATCCTCCTCTTATGGATCTGAAACGTCCTCCTCTTGGCCTATAAAATGACTAGAGGGTAGAGGGATTGAGGAGGTCAGAAATCAGAGAAGATAAACTTATGCTTTTGGTTTGAGATTGGAAATATTGTCATCTAATGAGGAGATTGAAGGCATGTGGGAGGGACCTCACGACATCAAGGTGAAGGTTGTAATGATCTTCCTATTTTCTGATTAATACAAATGAACACTTTCTCCCATTGATTTTTTCTTATGTGAATGATGGATGGTTTACAATTGTTTATAATGTTTATTAAGGAAAATTCAATTCCCAATTTCCTTGATCATTAGGCTAAGTTGTTTGAATTATTATATCACATGTGATTTTGATCCTTTTATGGTCTATGTTTGCAGGTCTTATCAAGCATTGAAGAATTGCATCAAGTCACAACAAGGGATCTTCATCAGGCATTTCGTGAAATAGGTAAGAGGCTCATCCATTAGCTATACTGCTTATAATTTGAACAAGATAGAGTTAGTTCAATTGTCATGATTGTTTCGAGTTTCCATTTAGGATCTAGGGAGATCTCTCTTCTCCAGAAGAGGGATTGTCCAATGTAACAGTAAGCTTGGATGAGTGCTTCATAATCTCCGGTGTTATTTTTGTACACGAATTCCAAGCGACATGAGATCACGTGTTTTCTGTGTTGCATGTCTTCTAGAAAAACCAACTCCAAATCCCTCCTATATCTCTTAACCATCAAAATATAAAATCAAAACATCATATGCACAAAGTCTAGGCCCTACACTACTACTACTACTACTACTACTGCTATCTACTATAGAAATATCATTTTTTCTAATTGGAATAGGAAGGAATTCCAGCTGTGTGTCTGGTAGGATTGGAGAAGGCTGAGCAAGGTAGCACCCTAAGTTAGTATCCAAGAAGAAATTACCAAATATTAGATCTATGAAAGCAATCAGTTTGAATTTTTCCTCGAAGGGTATGATAGTATGCTTCATGTAAGGTTCTGAGTTAACCTATATTTCATTATTTTTGTTGTTGTACAGAAGCCACAAATGTGACGATTCAGTAGCAAAATATACCTGTAATTGCTTGGACTAGTCTCTACTCAACAATACACCGTATGCTTCCGAAATGTCCACAATTACTATATCTATACACTCGTGAACTTGTTGGTTAGATGATTGGTGGATAAGCATATTTCTAAGTTCACCAATAACATTGACAAGAGCCTTGTCTAGCTGAATGATTTGTGCATCTGTTTTGTCCCATTTTGCATTGGTTTTCTTAGCTATAAATAGAGGCATTACTTTTATAGATGTACCATAGTCAACTAAGAAATTGTGTACGTTATAATTGAAAATTTCGAATGTTAGGAAAAGTAGAGGGTAGAGTGTGTTAGCTTCTAATGTTAATGCATTGAGTATTGATTCCAAGGGCCTAGAAGACTTACCAGATCCCTTATGTGAATAAGTGTTACTATTTGAGGTAGGTTTGTCAACAGCGCGGGTGAGTAGATACTGCTGGCTTCCGATCCTTGTAAGTACGAAGAGTGAAATTTTTATCACAAATTTTCTTCATGTATTTGATTATAATATAATCAAGCACAACACACATCAATGAAGTACCTAGAGGAGTAGCTTGATCTGATAATTTTAGAGTGATGGCATTTCTTTTGCTATTGGTGGAAGTAATGTTTTTTGAAGTAGTGTTTATAGACTTGTTCTCAATGTTTTGTGTTGAGTTCATAGGTGGTGTGATCCTTCTTAACAAATGTTATTTCGTATTCTACCTTGTCAAATCTAGTTCAGGAATTGGACCTTAGCTTCTCAAGTTATATTGACCATTCTAATTTTGAGCCATATCCTCACATAATGTTTTTTTTCAGAAATTTTCTTTTCAGTTGTGTATACACAACTAAGTGTATTTACTACATGCCCAACACTCATAGTTTCTTTGGTTGCAGTTGTTTATTACTTTTCTTCTACAGGATCAGTCTACTCATTAGAAATTATTTTATTGATGAAATGCACAACTAGAGCATTCATGTTGTGATTCCGTTATGGGCATGCCTTTTCTGAGTAATATTCTTGATGAAACAAACAATATTGATCCATACCCATGCTCTCACAATGTAATGCAATGTTCAAGATTTGTGCAGACTTGAATGACTGATTATTATTGCTGCCAAAGTTAGAAGCCTTTCTCAGAAGGTTGAATTTATGATCCTTGCTGCTAATGGTTGTCTCGCTTGACCTCTGTTTTAACTCTTCCAACTCATTTGACAAAGACTTGCTGGTGTGGGTGAAGCTCTCAAGATCAGTAAATTCCTTTTATTTTCCCTTACCTAAGGAGGACTGAGACCTTTTTCCTATTTCTTTGGATCCCTTTTATGATTCATCATCCATGATGAATCCAATCACATGCAAGTCATTTTCAACTACAATTGCTTCTTCTTAATTCTATGCAAGAGTTTCTTTCACAGTACTCTTCACGAACTACACAATTCTTTTTAGTAAGACATAAGTATAATAATGAATAGTGATGAAGTCACGAGGTTTCATATCTATAGGAGTCTTTTTCAATATATGATTGAAACACTAATCAAAATATTTAAGCTTTTCTTTCTACTCCATCTTCAAATTTCCGAGCTCTTTCAATAACATGGTAGGGATTTTGTCATCAATTTTTTTTCAGGAAACAACTTCTTAAACCCCTTCCAATTCTGGATTGCAATCAGAGGGATACTCTAATACCATGCAACTACTTTTCCATATAAGGAACAAGGTAAAGTTATACATGCAATATCATCATTACATACCTCAATAATTTATAGATGTAGGTAGAAGTTTTACAAATGGTCCTCCGCTTTCACCGCTTTGTCAGGGTCATACTTCGTTAACAAATTTTTTGGGTGCCTCAGAATCTTGTGTAACACAGCCAGTAGTGAAAGTGGGCCCTCCATCATACAATCCATATCTTGGTCCACCATGTATTCATCTATGTATTCCTTCTCTTCGAAAGAATCTGATGAATATTCCTCTTCTTCGGAAGAATCTGATGGGACTTCTTCCTCATTTTTGTCACCACCCAACTCGCAGAAAGTATCATTTGATAGTACAACATTTTCCACATCACCTCCATTAAAATATGGAGGTTTCTCTGGTTTCTCTATGCTTTCTATAATATCTTCTATCTCTTCAAGGGTGGTGAGAACCAACTCTTCGACCATCGAAACCACTATCCTTGTATGAGTGGTTGCGTTATTATTTGGAAAATAACATTGTGTACTCCATTGATCAATGAAATAGCCTTTAAAAACTTACGTGTTATGGGACGGATGCCTCAGATGCACTCGTAAGATATTTCATAGGTTTGTTTAAGACCAGGCTGAGAAGATCCACCAACTTCAGGAATATGAGTAGGAGAGGTGCTCGGAAAATTGATGCCTTGACTGAAAGAAGTATGGTGAGGCTAGGTGAGGTTATTAGCCATAAAAATATGACTGCCCTCCATCTAGTGTCAGAAATGTTCATAGTGCTAGACATGCCAACATTCATGGGGTCTCCCTCATATGTGGTCCCAGTTAGACCTCACACCATTTGGGATAGGAGCCCCAACTAGAATACAACATGGTTACCATTATCTTAAATATTTTCCTTGGGTCTAACAATCAACAAAATAGAGGAATGCACATGTACCTTCAAAGAGAAAGTGAGTGCCCTTGGTGAGTGTTCAATTGTAGGTGTGTCAAGGTTCTTCTAATGTGGAGGGAGAAGAAAGTGAGCCTCTAAGAGAGAACTAATAGTAACACCCTGGATGACACACACATAAACATGAAAGATCCATCTAACATCCAGCAGAATAGTCCACAAATATGTGATGGTAATTGCAACCATTACAACACATTATCAATATGATAGGCACTAAAATAAATGAAATAGTTCAACTACTTTATTATAGATGAAAAACAAACATGAATCATAAACATTCTTACAAATATTTATAATCCATGCATGAGGAATGTGTTGGCCATCAAGCTTCATATATTAAGTAAACATTCATCGACACATGTATATAATGAACACCACTAGGTCTAATAGTGGAGCATTGTAGCCACTACTTTCTCCCCAAAAGAACTATCTTGTCTCTTTGATGCCTTACAGGAGGAGCCAAGGTGAGAAGTCATTTTCCCAAACAATGAGGGTGTATATATAACCAATGGGGTGATTCTTTACCTCCCTTGGACTCTTTGACTACCTGTGTGACTCATTGACTTCCTATGACTTTTCGACTTTACATGACCCTTCGTATTTTTTATGTGTCCTTTGGACTTCCACTTTACAATACATTTCGAATAAGAAATTACATAATCCACAAGAATGATGTGGGATATGATGATTCATGACATAACATGACATGACCCCGATGATGTTGACTGCTAGATGATGTGGAAATTTCAAGTCATTCTCACTTCTCCTTGATATGTTTTTTCTTGATAATGTTGTTTTATCCACCTCCATATGGATTAGAGGTAAGGATTGTTCAATGATATTAATTCTTTTGTTTTGGTCACAAACTGGTGTCCCATTTTCTTTATCTTGATTGGTCCTCTTGCATAATATGCTATAATGTTTTCTTATAGCATGTTTCCCTTCTCCATATCCTTCTTCATGATCCTATCATAGTGTGATGGAGTACCTGCATCTACAATTCACTCATAGCAAGACGACATTAGTTTGATAAAACGCTAGTTTAAGATGATGCATGTTGATCTACTGACTGAGATGGAACTGGGTGGAAATATTAGGGAGAGGCTCAATGATTTTTAAATTTCGTAGTTTAGGAAGTTAGGGGTGAATCTTGAGCCTTGAGACTACGGAATGCGTAGTTAAATCTAGAATGAGCAAGTGTATTGCACATTGGTAGAGCTCAGTGAAGCAGGCCAAGGGATTGAGCATTGATTCCACCTACTGTGTAGTTCTCAAAGGCAGAGGAGGCCAGGTGACTATGCATTTAGGTAGTTCAGGAGATCAAGGGTTGGGATTGAGGACTGAAACTGCGCAGTGTGCAACTGAGGCCTCACTAGAGTGAATAACTGTGCAATTTTGGAGGCTAAGGTGTGGGCTTGAGCTCCAAGACTACGCAATGTGAAATATTGTGATGTAGGAACTGTGCATTGAGAGTGTCAAGAGGAAGAGTTGAATCTTGAGGGTTGGGATTGCACAATACGGAGTTCAAGAGGGCCCAATGAGGAAAATTTTCTCGGTCGCAAAGTTTTGTCAATTTGGCTAAGTATGGGATCAATGAAGCTGATGTGAAAATTGACGAGTCTTGAATCTGATCATGCACTTATACAACTTGATGACACAACATAGTTCATTGATAAAACATGAAAAAAATGCGTGCCATTGTGTGACAACTTTGCGACGACTTACAACAAGTGCGGCACTAAAGATACACATTGCAATGACCATTATTACACTTGTGTGACAATTCTTAAAACTTTGGAAATGAGTGCAACAGATGTTTACATAATAGGATACATTCATCTACACAAAGATAAACCCTGTAAACCCCTAACACAAACTTATATACATTTTGCAACACTTAACATGCAAAAATATTACATTTTGGTTTTCTTGCAAATGGGACCAAAACACTTAGAGAAAAAACATGTAATAAGTCTTAATGTTTGCAACGATAGTATGCAAGACCAAAGTAGGCTCCAAAATTGGGTGTAGGCCAAAATTTTGGAGGGTGTTGTAATGGTGACAACAAGGATCCTAGCCAATAATTGAAACTTGAGATAGGCCCAATGCTCCATGAAAATATTAATACAACTTCCAACTTCCACTCTACAACCTTGTTCTCTACAAATTAGACAAAATACCCACCAAAATTGCTAATAACACACCACTGAGGCAAACATGGTGTTGAAAAAAATGATGAAAACAAACACAAGATTTAGTGATTGTGTGCTTTACCGTTTGTTTCAACATTCACTACAATTATGCTTCATGAAAAAATATAAATCAAAGGCATTTGGAACTTTTAAATCACTAAAACTCCATGATTAATGTTTTAGCAGTTTTGATGAGGCAAACTTTTTTGTAGCTGCAAAGAGTTCATAAAAAATATCGAGAAAAATGTGAAGAAAATTCAATGTGACTGCAAATATTCCATGGACAATTTACATAAAAAATTGGGAATTTAGATTGAGAGAGAGGACTAATATTACTGAAGTTCACTTCTAAATTTTGTTGAGAAACCTACTAGGGAAATAAATACATAGTGGAAGAGTTTAGCCAAGCACTATATCCCTTACATTTCATCTGTGTAGGGATTAATTTACACAATTATATTACATAGCTATATGTGATGTGTCTCTCATAATTATATGGCACAGTGGGGTTACATGTAAAAATTACATGGCATAGTGAACTATTAAGGAAATTTCCTAAAGAAACAAACAGTTGATTTTTTTTTTGAACGTAAATGATTTGTGATGTATAATGGTTAATTAATCATATTAACCATATTTTACGGTCAAGATGAATTTTTCCAATATGATTTTTTCTCATTGCTGCCATTAATGGTCCTCTTCTTCACACATTTTCAAGTACTAAAAATATCGTTATTGAGAATTATAGCTCAGAAATGAGATTTTGCATAGGTTCAGTGTGAACATAAGAAGTAGTTCCAAATAATTTTGAAAAATAATTCTATTTTTGGAAATGTAATTCTATTTTACAATTCACTTAGTAAAAAAAGTAAAAGTATTATGGTTAACAGTTGAGCCTAATATTGCATCTCATGGATAACTTAGAGTAAGAGGAATATTAAAAATAGATGCTCTGCTAAAATGATATAGATAGGGCAAGGTAAAGGCTTTCAACACAGTTGAGCAATTGGGTAAGTTGAGAAACATAGAGGGAGAGAGAGGAGGTAACTAGGAAAGAGATATTTCCAACAACAGTTAGTCACATATGGTCTCATGGATAACAAAGTATAGATTTGTATAGTCATATAGACAATATTGTCCAGATCCATACAATTATAGTCCATAGATGTGTTGATACAGTTTGTAGGGAAATGCCAAACATCTATATAGAAGTCATTTTTCTGTGTCCAATGTGTGTTTGGTATCCATACATATGTCTTTACAGTTCATATGGGTAGGAAAAACATATATATAACAATCATTTTGCTCAATCAAAGGTGTTTTTTATCAATCCAGTGTTGTTTTTTGGGCAACATGAAGCAAAGATGATTTTGTAACGGATTTCTAACACAAAGACTAATATTATTCTATGTAAGTTGATTTTTCAATACATTATACTCCACGACAAATCCAAACCTTTTTTATGAAAACAAGAAGCCTCCAAAACAATTTTAAAATTTCTCAACCTTATTTTAGAATTCTATCGAAAAAATAGAAAATCCATATATTAAAATAAGCATGTGAGGTCATCCATCTCTGCATAGATTGTATGATTGAAGAAGAAAGTAGAAGATCCATATATAAAAATAGTCATCTGAGGTCATCCATATCTACATGCATTGGTTCATTCAAGAGAAATTCTCGTGTTGCAAACCTGGTTCATCGAAGGGAACTTGTGGCATTGCAAGCCACAAAGGACTTGCACATCATGACACCTTAAGGACTGCGTGGCTCTAAGATCAACCCACATGCATATTCTTAAGACAATTGGCATTTGAATTACTTGACTACGGTTTGATTCCAACAAATAACGACTTCGATTTTACCATAAAAACCTATGATACTAAAGGAAAATGTGTACAAAAATTATAAATATCACATAGAACTTAAAATATATATACATATTTTCCATTGAAAATGCATATATTGGTAAGTTCAAACTCCCCACCATTATTGGTAAGGATAACTTTGTTTATGTTTTGCAAATATGGGACATTTTTTTTAGAAAAGTATGTGCTCAAAGGATCCTTAATCTATGTTAAAAAAGTAGCATGTTAGTAACATAATAATGTTTGTGGTGTGTTAATAATAAATCAATATTCCACCTTGAATTAAAAGCAATGTTGTTGAACACGCTTGCCAGAACTTTTAGCTGGCCACTGTTACAAACCACATTCTTGTGCCAACGAATCCATAAAACTATTATCCATTGGAGCATTCTTATTCTCTATGTGTATGCACAAAGAAATTTAAAAATAAAAGAAGTACATGTCAAACGGCATATTCATCGAAGTTGTTCACAAATTTCTTTGAATCCTTTTGATGGTAACACACTCCATGCATCCTTGTCTTTATGCAAGGAAGTTTGGTATTGTTTGGGTCAATATTCATAGTATAAACCTAAATATTTTACTACAGGTCATTGGTTCAAAACCCTATGGGTACCAAAAATCCAGCCATTTTACAGGTTGACATGGCTCGAGCTAGGTAAGATCCATCTACGATTTTGACAGATTATATTCCCTTGGCCAAATTCTTATCCAACAACTCACAGGCAAACTAGAAAACAAAAAAAATCAATCTTTCAATCCCTTTAAAATACAATATTTATTGTCTATAGATTGTTAAGCTAATATTTGAATCACTAGAAAACTACAATACATAATATAGCCCAATCCTTAGGTTGGTTCTAAGTCCATATAAATATAAAATTTAATTGACACAATATAGCAACCATTATAGTCTTTTATATATTTAAAGTTATTGTGTAACAATGGGCTAATATTTTTTCCTCATGTTTCCGTGGGGTTATGTAATCAATCTCTCTGGACCTACAGATCCACAAGGATCATGTTGTATAGACTCACAATGCTCACCCCGTGTAGCACCAAGAGAATGCACATTAATTTTTAGTATATTTAATATCTAAGATGAATTTATAAACATGCCTTTTTTATTTATAGTATGTATACACACATACATATTAGATTATATTTGTACACATATAATTTACAAATCTACATCTAGTGGACGTCGTGGACCTAAACAACATAACTAATGCATAACCATAAGCTATCATGACGTATGATCCCATGCAACATAATGGTCATCGTGAGGATGAATGACTAATCTTAAAAATATCATGACCACTATGTTAAATATAATCTAGTATTGATTATCTAATATTATGTATGCATATGTATAAAACATGTAGTTCCATTGATCCATTGCTTGACATGAACTTTTTACTGGTCTACAATTAACAAAATGTAAATGATGCAATGGTGCAATTGAAACGATTCAAGAATTCTGAAGTTTCACATATAGAATGTGCACACTATGAATACTACAAGAATATTTTAAATATTTCCATATACTAAATAAAGGCCAAAAGGATATTTTAATTTTAATTTTTTATTTTTGGGTGACATATCCTAGAAAAATCACCCAAAAGTTTCCTTCAATTTAAGGATGGTAACAAGGATAAACCCTATATTTTTCAAGACACAAGGGTAGGTAAATAACAAGTCTCATATTTATTACAACAAAATATTTCTTAAGAGTTAAATATGCCACTTTAGGAATTGAACTTGGGTCAGGAGGATAATATTGTTCCTCTCAGCCACCTAGACTAGAACAAATTAAGAAAAGGAATATTAGTTTGGTAGAAAATATATCACACAAACAATCAAGGCCACTCAACAACAAACATGAAATTATGCAAAGTGAATGAGAGCTTATGAAATTTCAAATAATCAAAACATAAGACTTAAAGCATGCTAGTATCTACATATTATAGATTCCAAAGTACGAAATTTTATAATATAGATTAAACTAGTACCAAATCTTAAAACTACAAAATTGGCCGCTACAGGGTTTAAGGGCTTACACTATAAATGTGGGTATTGTAGGGTATTAGACTTATGAAGCTCAGAAAAACATAGAAAATCATTGCATTTGTGATGAAGCTAAGAAAGCTTCACCAAGAAACCACAAAGGAGGATGTGCCCAAAAAACAAAATGAGTCCACACCTCCGAGACAAGAATCTAGCCATACTATGAATAGTAGCAAGAATAGCCTCCACAACAACCATGTACAAACTATGGCCCATGTATGCTGAAACCTATGGACAATAAAGTATCTTGACTATAAAATAACTACAATGAATGTCATCAATATAGGATTATGCTGCCAAATCCATTCTAAAGCTTGTCTAAACAGAGTTGATGCACATGGAAACTTATTCTTATCATTTCCATTCCCTTCTAGTTGTTGGCAATTGACATGCATCCCATTCATCATGCTTTCTCGTATCTTAGAGTATTGAGTAGTGGTGGCTTGATTAGGGAAAGGTAGTTCCATCGCCATCTCCAACAATTCTTTTCCCTCCATTTTCTTTGGATGCACACACTTATTTTGATTTGGAAGAAGTTAGCCTTGTACCTGGTTATTGTCTAGATAGGGAAGTCCTTCCCTTAATAATGTTGTGTTATGTAGCCGTTGCACCATGTTTACCATCTCTTGAACTTTTTGACCTTTGTCATTTGTTCCTATAAACATTTCTCTTATTGTGTGGGAAATAAATATTCTGAGCATTCTGACCATTATTTCTAGATCTATCATGTATGGATGAAGTTGCAGACCTTGAGCCCATTTTTCTTGAGGGCATACCACTTGACTCTAAAGTGGGGACATTCTCCACTAAGCCATTCTTTTCAAACCCCTTACCATGAAACTTACCTTTTTTGGCCATGAAACCAAAAGATACAGGCCTTATAATATATCTGATGCTAACCATGGAAAATTTTAGGGGCTAATATTCACAATTGGACTAATTTTCCATGATTTTACCAAAAAAAAAGATTCACCAATTTCCTTTTTTTCTAAAAATAATTCGCCCAAATTTTACAATATAAATTATTTCACCTTAAAAATCACCAACATTATATAGATAATCTATATAAAATCATTATAAAATTGAATAATTTTACAAATATATCAATAAACATTTTATAGTTTGCATATTACAGAACATTGAGATTCATCAATATTTTTAAACTTCAAGATATTTTTCTATCCTTAAAATTTTCCCTGATGCTAACTCCAATATGAATGATTCACCACCATAACTTTCCACAAAAGAAAAAACTATATATTTATGTTTAATATTTTCCTCAGTACCATGGAACCTAAGTCTCAACTTGGGGAGAGCTAAATGGATTTTAAACCTGGTTGGAAACTATTTTTCCACTACTTGTTTCCATCAATTAAAATAGTGCAGATGAGTAAAAGATCAGAAAGCTAGTTATTACATCAACCAAAGACTTCAAACAATCAACATTAACAAATGATAAGAGAAATTTGTGCTTTTAAAATGCAATTTCTATATTAAAAAATAATATGTGAGTGCAAGATATCTTAACTAATTTTTTTTTGTTGCAAATACGCTTCTATAAATAAGAAAAAAATGGAGCGGACAAACAAAATCAATATTATTAATGGCAATTGCAAAATTTGAAGTTTGGTTACTTTACCATTCACGGTTTTGGAGAAATTACCTTTCTCATTGCTGAAATTAGATTTCACCATCCATTTGTTTAAATGCTACTCAAGAACAAATAATAAAAAAAGACCGGTCATTATATATTACTCAAAGCAAAAACATCATTACCATTCAATACAATATATCAAGAAGTTCCATTTTCTATTGTGAAAATTGTTATCAAAATCCTATGGTAAATACAAAATTAGGGTAATTTCCCTTCTTCTTCACAAAAATGTGAAATTAAAAATGTACTAAACCAACATTGTCCCCATTTCTAATCCAACCTGAAATTATGGGTTCTCAAAAAAAATCAACAAAAGTTTACATCTTTTAGGAGTCAAGCTACAAGACCCTTGAATAGTTGAAATGGAAAGTGGACCATGGTTTTAGTAAATGATAGAAAGAAAAATTACTTAACATCATCCACCCAAGTCTAAATGATAAAAAATTAAAGATAAGTGCTTCCACAAAGTCCACAAAATTGTAAATCTTATTGGGGAGGCCAAGTTACATGCTATTAGCACAATGGAAAGGGCCTTTGGAAAAGGGTATCACAAAGTATTGAAATTTAAATCTTCAAAAGCATGTTAACCACCAAGACTATAGGAAATTGCTTTGTGTTACGATGAAAAAGGTTAAAATACTATAGGGTCAAACAACACACTACTAACATAGTGAAGGAAAACATCCCTAAGCAATTATTCTATGACTTTAGCAAGTGATTAACGAAAAACCCCTTAAAAATGGATACTTCTGAAATTAGCGATTACATTCTTTGTTTCTCAATATATAAAAACATAATAAATTCCAATGATAATATTAGTTTCATTGCTTGACACAACTTCATGTCATTAAATCATGAATTGTATATTTTAGCCAATGTTGCGTCGGTACATATAGGTATGGGTGACAATGTATATAGAAATACAATGTTGACACTGACTGCAAAATTTGTTTTTAGCTGACCAATGTACAAAATAATATAAAATATTGCATCCATCTTTCAAGTCAAAGAATCTCTCAAAACTAAATGAGACCCCATCAAATGGATAGTGCACGGAATTATCTTTCGAATGGTATATGGAGCTCCTCATATGGACTCCGGAATCAAATGTTAGAGAAGATTGTAGTTGACCTTTCGAAAACTAGAAAACAAGGAGAAAATGCCTAAGGGTAAAATCTTGGGTCTCGACATATCAATGATCCCGCATATCAACAGTCCCTCACATTGGGGATCCCAAATATCTGTGGTCCCACACATCATTGATCCTGCATATCGATGATCCCACACATCGATGATCCCGCAAATCGAATGTCCAAGGCATCAGAGCATTAAGAGATTGACGCATCACAATCAGCAATAAAACAGGTGACAACCTTTTAAAGTTGTGATATCACATCAAGTTCCGATTGCAATTAAATTCAATGGGTTTGAGCCTCCAATGTTAAAGCGCTAGGAAATTTCAAATAAGAATTTAGA
Source organism: Pinus taeda (assembly GCA_000404065.3). NCBI lineage: Eukaryota > Viridiplantae > Streptophyta > Pinopsida > Pinales > Pinaceae > Pinus > Pinus taeda. The sequence continues at coordinate 90,286 of APFE031639213.1, read as the reverse complement.
AAGGAATTCAGTCAGAAAACTAGAAGAGGGCAGGTATTTTCTCTCTCATCTAGAGGCCACATGGCTAAATATGATTGGTCATGACAAGGTGACACATGGAAGAGGATGATGTCACATCGATGATCAACAATCGAAGGATGAGCATTGTCGCTCCTAGTGAAACCTCTGATTGTGATCCACCGTTAAAGGGGCCCCGATATGGGGTCTGGCCTACAGTCACGAGGAGGGCCAAAGGACCAAGGGTTAAGCAAAAAAGGTGATTTGAGATCGATAGTTGTATTGTGGTGTACATCAAAGTGGAATCATTTATTGAAAATCTCTAATTGGGGGGCTGACCTATAGTCATGAGGAGCACCAAAGGACCAAGGATTAAGCAGAAAAGGTGATCGGAGTTCGTTGATTGGTGTGTTGTGTGCAAAATTTAAATTGTTGATTGGAAATCGTAAATTGAAAAACTTCAATATAGGGATTGGCCTATGGTCACTGGAAGAGTCAGAGAACCAAGATCTAAGTTGAAAAGGTGATCGGAATTCATTGTTTCATGAAGCCTCTTTAGTGTGAAGTCCTGATTAGTTGAGCTCCAATATTTGGCTAAGCACTTGGTCATAGCCTCCGGTCATATGACAAATTGAAAGGGCTCAAATAAAAAGGGGCCTAAGGGGATCGGAACTTGCTATTTCACAATGTTTGGAAGTATTAATTGCCCATACTAGAGAATCCTCGATATCACACCGTGGTTATCTTATGAGGCATGTTGCATTTTGATAACATGGTATAGATATTTGAAGGCATATGGGTTGGCAGCTGTAATATTAAATGAAAGGATGGAGTTGTGGTAAATGAGTATGGGTCTCAGGGAAGAGTTAACTCCTCTGCATGGAGCTCCACTCACTCATACAATGCAGGACTTCCAGATCGATCTCGGCTTCCACTCTAAGACAAGTCAACACAATTGATCTCTACCAACTCTAGAGAGTGGTGAACCCAGATAGTTAAGGTGAAAATGACAGGGGAACTGGATAGATCATTGGGGTAGAGACGTGGCCTGAGTAGAGGCCATAACACAGGCATCTGAGAGATATTTTCCCGCAATCATCATTATGTTTTCCTTTTTCTTATTATTCTGTAATTTTTATATCTTTAAGAACAAAATCAAATATGAATCAAATCATTGTGGGTAGCAGCCTTCACACGCCGAGATAGTTTGTCTATCAAACAGAGGGAGCTTGATATGGGATATTTTGTAACTATTAATTTAAAGCAACCCCCCCCCCCCCCCCTCTCTTATGAAATAGGGGGAAGAAACACATAATAGAGGTTTCGAAATTCTGCATCCACAATGGTCCAAATTCTGTGATTCTACTTTGGTTCTAATTGCTTGTTCATGAGGGACTCGAGCGATGTATGGCTAAATGTAATGGACTTATTTATTGGACTCATTTTTGAGGATTAATGAAACTCTTTGGTGATTCCAATCATGGCTATAGGCGGTATATTTTCCCCTCTGTAAATCTCATTTCATGTATGTTTCTCTTCTACTGATATTACGTAGTGAATTTGTCGGTCTCATTCTCTCCTGGTTATATGTATGTTGCGAAGTAGTAATAATACCTGTGTTATTTAAATATTTACTTATGTACCTTTAAGAGCACAAATTTACATATTTTTATTAGTGATAAGTGTATCCATGAGTTATAAAACATGAAACCTTAATTCACGCTCCACAATTCCTCTCATTCCATATCTTCTACTTTCCACCCTTATGTTGGAACATTGTTGCTCCTTCCTTTCTCTCCTCCTCTTTAGCTTTACTACAAATTCAATATTACGCTACTCATTGTTGTGTGTCATCCATCAGAACAAGACATTCCTCTTTGAGATCAACCTGATTCACCCCCTGTATTTGGAACCAGGTATCTTCTTGATTTCACCTTGATGAAAGACTATTGAAACAAGCACCCCTTTATTATCTTTCCAAACTACGTGACAATTGGAGTGAATTAGAAACCCCTCACTGATAATCTTCCATACACTCTTCTATCTAAGATGTCCTAGGCACTGGTCTACAATCAACCCAGAGGTTGTCTGTAGGAAGCTTTCTATATCTCCTAAAGCACTTATGCTACAGGTGATAGAAAACGTGACAACATACAACATCAATGTGTTTTGAGTTATCCAACTATATAGTGATTTTACTCTGTAAAGAAGACCATCACAATGTAGTTGTTATATAGCCTAGGCGATGAAGTACCCCATGCAACTGTGGTAGTAGTAGAGGGAGGGGAAGAGAAGGGTCAAGTAGACCAAATAGTGACAATAATGGGCATGAATTAAAGTTTCAACTAATTCCCTTGAGATGCATGGGGGGAAAGAATGGAACTTTAGATGTAAATATATGCACTTTAAATAGAAAACAATCCATTTAAAGCCTCCCTTAACACCACTTAAAAAATCAAGATGACCATCTTTCCTATATTATTTTGCAAAACAAAAATTCAGTAGATTAAATTAATCCCTTGACATAGAAGAAGGGAGAAAATTAAGATCCCTCAATTCTCTATCTTTCATGAATTCTTGACAGAAAGGAACAAAAAACCATCGAAGTTTAAATCTTACATGGTCAAACAACACGATACATGCACAATGAAGGAAATGCCCCTATGCTATTACTTTGTCAATTGATCAACACAAAACCACTTTCAAAAAAGTGACACTTCTAAATTAGTTATCACATTAGTTGTTTCTCAGCATATAATGCAATAATTTATGACGATAATATTATTTTCACTATTTGGCAGAAATTCATGCAGCTATATATGTTGGAAAATTCACAACAAGTATGTTCGAAATGATGTCAACTGGTCTAGTACTGAGGATAGAAGCAATAATTAGTAGATTGAGGAGCATGTTTTTCAAGGGGAGTCCCATGGTTGCTACAATGATTTGTAGAGAAACATCATAGGAGAACACTTAGTGGAGAAGCCATAAAAAGATGATTTTGATTGTTGGGGAACCCCAGACTTTGGAGCTAGTTTTGGAGCATCATATCATCTTAGATACAAGTCTAAAATCACATATATTGATAGAACTCTAATGGATCATTCAATTGGTATGTGGAATTTCCAATATGGCCTCTAGGATCGGAAGATATAGCCAGTCAAAGATATATGTCCCTAAAGTCAAATAACATTGTTAAAAGAAATTGGGAGGAGCCTTGGTGTGTAGCAAAGTTTGGCATATTCCTATTAGAAAATTATATATTACAGAAAAATGGAGCACATAAAATATTGCAGAAATATAAACAAAGAAAACACATAGAACAAGAGAGACACAGATATACGTGGTTCACCCAGTTTGGGCTACATCCACAGAGAAATAGTCGCTCCTTCCTTTTATATTATCCAACAAATTGAAGCGATACAACCTACAAAAAATCTGCTATAATTCCCTTTTCACTCTCAATCTCCTCTCTCTTCCTCAATCATAATATAGATGTACATAGGCGCAATACAATTCCCTCATATATAGCAAGGGGTTGCCTTCTAGGGCAAAAAACCCTAAATTAAACATAACTTCTACCATCAGATCTCCGCCTAATGAATGACCTAGATTGACTATGAAATTACAACATTTTACAAGGCAATTTTACATCTATTCTTAGCTTCCAGGGTGCTTCCCCAAATCCCCCCACCAGGGGTGGCTCCCAAAGGATGTAGCCACCCCCCCTGGACCCCCCTACAATGAATATTTTATGGGCAGTGTTGCTGCCCCATTACAAACTGGGGTCCAATGTGGTGATACCTTTGAATACATAAGATAATCAAACTCCACACCCAACAATTCCTAAATTTTAGTGGAAAGCATAATGGAGCCTCTAAGTGAGAGCTTCGAGCAAATGTGGAAGATAAATTCATATTAGAAAACATTTCCATTGGAGAAAGAGAAGGATCAGGAGAATGCCATGCCGACAAACATACCCCGAGGTTACAATTGCGGCACAAAATGTAATGTGTCAGGATGCATTGAGCCGATGGAATCCACCCAACAATGGTAGCTTGAAATTTTGGTTAGGGCCCACATGGCTAGGTATCAGGAGGAAAGTGTTTAGCTATGTGGTGGATTTCTAGGGGATAGACAATCCATTAGATGGGCTCTGTGGTCCAGGAAGTGGTTTTCCCACACATGGAGAGGTACTATGGGGGAACACCTCATAAAACCACAATCCAATGTGGAGTCGTGCTAGCAAATAAATTCTTGAACCTATAGTTTTTTAGAAAAATGAAATAACAAAGGAAATGGTCACAAAACAAGGCTTCAGAGGACATTTTCTCTCCTCTAGGAAGACAAGTGGTAGCTCGTGATTGGTTGAGACAACATTAGAGGATGACATTAGCATGGACACACAGAAATAATATTTGAGATTTTCAGGTACCTAAAGGGTACATTTTCATGTGACATATGCACCACTAAGAGGTCAACACGTGACAGTAGTGATGTCATGGTGATGTCATCCCGGTGGAATAACCCGAGAAGATTTAAAATGGAGTACAAGAGGTTTGGTGAGGTAGTGGGTGCTAGGACATGTCATCTTGTTCAAAATAGAGAAAACCAATTAAAAAGTCACTGAGGGGACCGAAAAGACAACTTATCCCATACAAAATTTGCCTCACATGTGTGTTAAATGAATTTTGTAGTGGCTTTCGATAGAAGGGACCAGGCCATGGTGGTAGAGCGATGACCAATGTACAGAGGGCTAAGCGGACCCTTCCAGCTATCTCATCCTCATGGATGGAGTCCTAGAAGTCCAATAATAAGGCACAAAGAGTATGTGCTAGGATACTAAGTGTTATAGGCTAACCCCCCGCACGAAGTTGTATGCCACATAAAGGACCAGGGGCGGGGAAACAATGGAAAGTGGGGCCAACCTCAGATCTCAGAATCTTGTAACTCTTAAATAATTTCTATTAGATAGAATAGTCTATATTAGAGGAACTATTCTTTGGGTTGGTCTTTGGTTGGCTCACAAAGAGGTGTGACCAACAACATGGATCCATTAAAAAAAAAATTGGAAGCATTGTTAATGAAATCCATTTCGGTTTTGGATGGATGAGTTAGTAGTTCTGACTTGAGAATTTGAGACAATAAAATTTCCAAGAGATTTGGATCAAGGCACAAAGGACCACAACACGTAGGAGAAATTTAATGGAACATTTTGTGAAATAGGGTTAGCCATTCATGAGCTTCATTGCAAGTTATGATGAATTAAATGAAAAGATGGTGTGTTATAGTGTCCCCCTCTAGTGATATGGGCCTTCAAGAGTAACAAAGGAGAGCCATGCTATGAATATAGACACATATTAATGCAAGATCTCTTTGGTTCAACAAGTTGACTCAGATATAATTCTTAGTATGGAAAACACTCGAGTCCCCATTCTCAGAATTAATTGAGTTGTAGTGGTCGAGAATTAATTCAAAATAGAGATAATGGTGTCCATGCTTAGTCTAACTGATACTTAATTCTCAGTATGGGAGAAACAAATAGGTGCCCATTATTATGTTCAATGTAACTATAATGGTCAGCTAATTTGATGAAACATCGACATGGAGAGCCATGATGAGAACACTCTTGGACAAAATGACATTGAATCCATAGAGAACATTGATCATTATGTAACACTGAAACAAAACCAAGGATTGCAATGGAGAAGGTGGGTGAAGTGGAGATACTTGATGAGTGTAGTGTTGCCAATGTGCAAGGTAGAAGGTGATTTGGCTAAGTTTGTAACAGAGATATAGTGAAGCATAGGGGAGTAACCAGAGTTGGTTGAGTAGTAGGGAGCACACTTTAAAGGAGAACCACACAACTGAGGGAAAGGAGTTGTTATTGATTTAGATCATATTTGTACTTATGTATAAATGTATTAGCCTATGTTTTTAGTTTGAAAACTGTATGAAAATCATAACATTAGCTAGAGTAGATAGTGGCCTGCATTCAAAAGAGGTTGGTGCCTTTGGGCAAGTTGGAGCTTGCTAGCTGAAGGGGATTGGTGCCTCCTATGAGTGGGTTCTTACAAATAAATTGATCCAATTGAGTAGGTTATTAATTTAAATCATAAAAATAAACATATTGATGGTTTTCTTCCTTTGGGTTTCCACGTAAAAGTCCTTGTGTCAATAAGTGCATGTTGATCATTTGATGGAGTGTGTGTACATGTGAATGGCTTATCTTGCTGATAATTATTAATATATTTTGAATGCACTCTTGAGTAACTGACACTAGTGAAAAGAAAGAAAGACTTATGTTTACATTTTTTAGAAACTCTTTATTATTGATTCGCACCCCCCTCTCATTAATTTCTTATTCCAACAATTTGTATTAGAACCAAGTTCCTTAAGGAACACTTTGACCACTAGAAAGTAGATCCATAAGGAATCATGTCTAGGCAAGAGAGACGGGATTCCTACTAAAGTAATATACCAATTTTTTTTGGGACAAACTATGCCTTTTGGAAATTTTGGATGGAAGCCTATATTATGTCCATAGGAGTCAATGTTTGGAGCTCTATACTAGTATATTATGTTGTTCCTAATGTCCCTCTGATGGATGCATATGGTAAAACATTGTATGGAAATAATGATAAATCCAAGGATTCCATCTCTTTGGCCTTAGTAAATCCAAAATTGTAAAATTTATCCCCTATAAGTCTGATAAGGAAGTATGGGTCAAGCTCAATTAGAGTAATGAAGGAGATGATAAAGTCAGGTAGGCCCAATGTCAAACCTTTAGAATGAGGTTCAAAATTTCAAAAATGAGCGAAGAAGAAATCATATCAGAATACTTCCATAGTGTTGATGAAGTAACCAATAAGATTAGAGGACTCAGTGAAGAAGTTTGACATATAATTTTTGAAAATTTCTCAAGGTCTTGTTGATGCCTCGAAAATCGCTGCAACAACGATGGGGATAACCACCTAGTCTGGACCTTAAAGCAACTCGTTTTCCGTTTGGTATGGTGGCTCTGATTGGTTTAACTAGGTCCATTTACCTTCTCCCTATTGCTATTGGTTTATGATGTATCTTTACCTACCAATAGACAGGGATATCAGATCACTTCTCCTTACTGATCAGGCAAGAGAATGACCCTTAAGCTGATTTGGGTTCAGCCAAGCCACAATTAAAATTTTTCCTCTTTGAGAAGAGGACTTAAAAGAATGTAGAATTTACTTTAAATGCAAGCTTATTCTATAATGCAAGCAAAAGAAACTAATCTAAGTCCTATCTTAATTAGACAGATATAGATCTAACCCAACTAAGAGCAAGATAATTAAAGTATTGGGATTTAAATGTCTTGTTTTTAATGAATATCAAGTTAATGAAGTAGTTCAATTAACTAATATTATGGATATCAAAACACATCCTATTGAGACCTATTAACTGAAATAATAAACCAACGACACTCAGGAAGTAGTTCACAAAGATGATATTGATTATCAGATCAGTCAATCCAATAAATAAACAATAATATGTGGAAATAGTTCACAACACATTACCATTCAATAAATCAGTTTTATAAGATAGATTTATGAGTAAATAGTTACTCATAAATCAGAAATTAATTCATAAGAGCAGAGATACATAATAACAACATTGAGACAAATTACCCATATTGACAATAGTGCACAAACATGAATAAAATGAGACATTCCTGTTACCATAAAAATGAAACTGATATTTGAAACAATAGTATTAAAAATACCAATTTATTGCATCCATTTCTCTGATCTTTGTCTCCAACAGTCCTTTACATTGCTTGAACTTCTGCCTTCAAAACTAGAGCCACAATAGTGCAAACTCTACCCCTCATACATAATTCAAGATACAAAGGGAAAATCCTCAATAATCCCCAGATCTGAGATTTTCTCTCCTCTCTCCTACAACTCTAAATTCCTATTACAGTAGTGATTTCAGAAGTCTAAAAATTGCAGAGGAGAGTACCCCCTCATTACATTCTGCAATCTATTATTTATACTATTTGCAAAGGAATTTTGAAGAGGAGAGTTTGTTCTTGAGAAATCTGCCAAATACAATTTTATTTATTCAAAATTCCAATCTTTAATTGTTGGAGCATTCTCATTGATTGAAATCCCTTTCTCCATATCTCTTCTACTGTTTTCCTGCAAGAAAAAATCAAAATAAATTAAAATGCAACAATAAAATCAAAATGGCATTGCTGGCATTTAAATCAAATCCAATCAAATTCTATTTAAATAAATAATTGAAAATAAAATATAAGCTCTCTATTGAGGCCTGAGATAGTTTGATTGGCCAAGGATATTATTAACCAATGGATCTGCAATTAGAAGAAGCTTTGGACAAATGAAAATGAAGAAAATAACTCAGAAAATTGATTTTTGTTTTCAAAATTTGGAGCTTGATCTTCTGCCCGATTTTTGACCCAATAAATGATTAAATCTGTTAGTGAAACCTCCTCAAAAATGTTCTCCTTGATTTTCTCTTTCTAATGAGCCGTCCTGGGCCTTATTTGGCCAAGTATAACTCAATCTATGAGCCTCCAAAGTTGATGGATCAAATCTGACATAAATCTGGAAATTCTGTTGCTGGGCTAACAAATCAAAATTCTAATTAAAATTTTTAATCCTAAATTAGAATTCTAAATTAATTGTTAATTGATGATGATGATGATGATGGTGGTTAACGTCCACTGAGACCAAATTGGTCTATCGGACCTATACTTTCTTAATTTCTAATTGTCTGGCTCCTTGTCTTTCTCGGCGAGATTGGTGATGTAGCTTTCTTTTTCTTCTCTACAGTCTTCCAAACTAAAACTAATATTAATAACCCTATTATTAATTAAATCTTAATAAACTAATTATTATAATCTATTATAAACTAATTAATACTAAATAAAAATTAAATTTTATATATTAATTAATTTAAAATTTATTATTAAATATTTTTAAACTATTTTAAATTAATTAAAACAAAACTAAACCTAACTTACTTCATGCTTGTAACTCAAACTATTTTAAATATTAAAAACAAACTATTTTATTAAATATTTAAACTATTTTAAATTAATTAAAACAAACTAACCTAACTTACTTCATGCTTGTAATTGTAACTCATTCGTATGAATGAGTTTTAAAACTAAAAAAACACATGGGTCATGAAACTTTGGTTAGTGCTTTAAAGCTCCTTCGCATCGGCGAATCGGATCGGGAGATGGTTATCGAGGTTTTTATTACAATGTAAAATCCCTAATCTAATATTGGTATCGGGGTATGATGTGTATCGGTGCTTGATAAAATTGCGACATATGAAAACTCTCGATGCGATACTTGAAGCTTTTAATGATCGGCGATCGGAGATATGAAGTGTCAGGTTTTTTTTTTTAAAATGTGTCAAGTTAAAACTCCCGATGCGATACAAACTCCCGATTGCGAAATAAGTTTTATATATATTTTTTATATATTCAATTTTAATTTAATTAAATTAATTATATATTAATTTAATTAAATTAAATTAAGATTTAATATCAGTTTTATTTTGAAATTTAGTTAAGTTGTGAAATTATCTAAACTACAGTCACTTGGAAAAATAAAAATTAATAAAAATAAACTACAGCCACTTGAATGTTTGGGTTTTCGAGATTAGGATTTGATTTGGAAATTGGAGTGAAGTTCTTAAATCCCGATGCTTAATAATTTGGCTGCATAACTAAAAATGAAAAAATGTTAGTAAAAACTCGCTATGGATTAATATTTAAAATGAATGCGTTATTGGACAAATTTATTTACACAATGCAATATTTTACATTTTATGCATTTTTAACCCAGGCTAAATAAATGATGAGACTTCAAAGAAGTGCCATTTTCAAACCAGTTGACCAAATGAGGCGAAACAAGCGTCAATGGGAAGCTTATAAAAAATCGATTCTAACAAAGCAATCAAAACAAGAATCCAAAGAAAACAAAAAATTAACAAAAGCGTAGGGCAATCAACTTAAATAAAAATCCAAAAAAGGTGATTAGCCAAATTTTTATAGAAAGGGTCCCCATTATTGGTTGAGGCAAATCAATAATGGGGGGTTGTGTTTTCACCACAACAATGGCGACGCACGGGAGAAGAACCAGTTATCTCTGTTTGATATGAATGAGATTTTCCTAAAATTAAAGTAAAATAATTTAAAGAAGAGAGAATTATGCTTGAAATGCTTGACTAGGTTTATTAATCTGAATAAAAGCCAGAATCATCTAACTGTAATTTTCTTAAAATTCTTCATAAATTAAAATATTTCGAAATTCTACATCAATCATTAATTAGTTGCAGAGATAAAGCAGTGGTCACTTTACTTAGTTAAAAATAACTTTTCTTAACTGATAATAGAACTTTGAAAGATCCTAATAAAATTTTGAAATCTCAAAATGATTACAATTTCAATGAAAAATAATTTCTTCAGATTTTATAATACTTTGTCCACTTCTCTAAATTGGTAATCTCTTCCTTAAGTATGCTACCTTTATAATAAGAAAATCAAACTTTACCAAGAGATTTAAGAAAAAACTAATAGGTGACTATTAACTATTTTTCTCCATGTATGTTGACCATTGTTAGGTAACAAGTAGGCATTCCATATGAATAATGGCAAAGTCACCAAAATCAAAATTGAAATCCTAAGGAAAAAAATTCTTATGCTAAAATGAGAAAGAAATCAGTAAACAAAAATAAAACGAAGAAATCTTAAAAATGGAAAGGAAAATCCCAGTTTCAAAAGATGAACTCAAACAAGAATGTTTATACCAATGTTTCAACAATATGAAGAAAAAGAAAGTAATCGCGTAATCATTTATTCTTATGTTGAGATTTAGAAAAATCATACCTTGCAGGGTTGTAAATGTTTTAGGCCTTTTGGATAGCAGTGATGATAAAATTCTGTCACAATGAAAAATTTCTGTCTGATATCAATCTTCTTGTTTCAAAGCATCATCTTGATCATTTTCTAATAAAAGGAATGCTTAAAGAAACAAACTAAAGGTTCAGAAACTTCATGTTGTCGCTGTTTTGACGAAGATTATCGCTGCTTTTTGAAATAAAGTCAGGAAAATAGTATAAGACCTCAAAAATCTGATTCGGCAGAGGATTGAAAGCTTCAAATGGAGAACTGCAAAACAGATTTTTTATATCAGCACAAACAAAGCTGAAACTAAAGTAACAAAATGGAAATTAATGAGAGTGGGTACATGAATCTTACCATTGGATAATTTATTTTGATCTTACTTGAAAGGTATCAGTTTCTCCAAACTAGCTGACTTCTTATTTTAATTAACATTAAAAACATGAAGAAGTCAAACTAACCAAAATCTTGTAACCCAAAATCATTATTTATTTTATTTAAACTAAAGCAAGTAGTAAAATGTAAAATAGAATGCTTAGTGCTCAGGGGAGTTGAAATTAAAACAAATGCATCAAAAATAAGAATGAGAATTTGCAGTAATGAATGTTTCTCAAAATATTATAAGTTTCATATAAACTCCATGATTTTATAAATTGTCCATAATCAAGACCAAATCCAAGATAATAAAATTTAAATATGAAGATAGAGAGGTCTCGAATTCCATTTTTTAATTATGGAATTATATATTTAAAACTAAAATGTATGAGAAATTGAAATGATTTTGTGTGCTACAAATTTGTCATCAATTGCTTTTTTCCCATAGTGGTTACCCAAGCTCGCTTTTAAAATAACAAATCACCGTATCAGATGATTCGCATCACATGTTTCTTCACCATGCTTCAAGTTTAATTTGCAATACTTCACTTTTGTTGCTATGCCACATATCGATTAAATGTTAATGGCTCAAAGGCATGCATTGGAAGCTATTGCATCGATGGTTGAAATATCAAATTGCAAATATGAGATTATGCGAAGAAAATATGTGCGATGAGATGTAGTGATCACACTATTGAAGAGTTGTTATATTGCGAATCGGGGTCAGTCATGCTACAATTCTTATATTACACATCACATCTCGCGATTTGTATTTTGCACATTGCACATTGTGCATTGCAAATTTGGAATAGTGATATGGCCATAAAAATGTGATGAAGCGATTGCAATATGGGCGATGTGATGGATATCATAGCTAATCGGCGATTGGAAAACTTAAGTATCCGATGTAACACAATATATTTCTTGCGATGCCAATATGTGATGAAAAGCGGGCCCGATAACTTTTTATGATGGGTTTTTAATAACATATCGGACCCGACACATCGACCCTTTTAAAGTTATGCTCCTACCATTATTGCGATTAAACGGATGCGATATATATATATATATATATATAAACTTGATTTGAATTTCATATCGGGTCCGGAATTATGTGGTTATCGCAATATCGGTAAAGTCGATTATTAGAGATCGACGATTCACGATAATGGAAATATACTTCAACTGCAAAGCTCCGATATGCGAAATGCGATATGGCATATGAGTAAGATAATACATCGGAGGTCTTTTATGAACAATTTGTTATCAAAAGAAATGCTAAGAACTACTTCCGATGAAATCTTATGATGCGAATGGTCTTATGATATTCCTTGAAATTTCAATTGGGTTTTCTAAGTGAATAAAAGCAAAGTTAAAGAATGTTCAAATTCTAATGAATAACAAATAAAATTTCCCTGAACCTGTTGCAAATTTGAATTGGGTTTGCTGCTTACTTCAGGTTTTGAAAACAAATGAAAACCTGTAAATAAAACAAAACGCAAATCAAAAATAAAGTAAGGAAAAGAGAAACTAATAATAGATGAGAATGAACTTGTAAATACGTACCTGGAATGAATTTGTTTGTAGATTTTACCTTATGAATCTTCAAATTCTTCCTTTGATTTATCAAAATTTTGACTTTGTTCAAAATCATCTCATCATTTATTCTAAATCTAAGTGTGAAATCAGCCTAAATAACATCTGTTTATTCATGTTCAGAAAATATAAACTTTACCAGAAATAAATATAAAAATAGATTTCCCTTTTGGATTGAAACAACAATTTATTACCTCTGCTCATTTTGACTTAACTTGAGAAAAATCTGTATTATTATAGTGACTGTTTAATAATGCCTTTAGTAAATAAATATGATGCGTATTGCAGCATCAAATAATAAACTAAAGATCAGAATGGGATAAAGCCACTAATTGTGGAAAAATATCAAAACAGATTTGAAGGTGTGCACACAGAAAAATAGACATCCTTAACAAATTTTGAGGAAGATAATATGAACTTCATATGATTACCGTGAAAGGTTAGACTGACTAATAATGATTGAATTAGAATTAAGCTTATGATAGACAGTCATACTTTTCATGGGATAATGAGATGATGAAGCTCTTATATCTTCAACCTTTATCATATAAATTCCAAAAGAAAATCTTAGAAGGAAATCTCGAAATGAAGAAAAGTGGCTTTGAGGTGATCGATGCCAAGTACAATCCTCAATTGAATTTAATCAAGACATTAGTCAAAATAAGCAGAGTAGAGGTATTGCTGTAAGAAATTTAAAAATGAAAGCAAGAATTAAAATTTTCTGATAGGGAAAAAATGTTTTCACTGAACATGAATGAGAAGGGCTGATTGCTTTGTTTTATTTATATCTACAGAAGTGTTGAAAATAAATTAACTACATAAAGCAAACTAACTAAATTAATTCTACTCCTATTCTAACCATATACATGAAAATGACTAGGTATAGTCATATTTTGAGTGTAACCATTCTCTCATTTTTATTCCTGCATATATTTATAGTTCAAATGTTAGTAATAAACATACAAATCTAACTAAACTGAGGAAAATAAATCTGAAATCAGAATGTACAATTATTATTAGCAACTTAATTAAAATCTCATTCTCTTGAAATTTTCTTTCCAATTGAATACCAATTGGATCATACAAATCTGGATGGATTTCCATTAATGATTGGGAAACGTTCAAAAGAAGAGATGATAGGCCGAATTGTGGATATGAGTTTTCAAATTTAAAGGCCTGGAAAAAATTGTTAGTGTTATGTACAAATGTTAAGTTATTAACAATATTTTTTGAAAGAAAAATTTCCAAATATTTTTCAAGTGAATTAATGAAAAATAGATGGAAATCTTTCAAATGAAATGAAAAATTATTAATTGAATTGAATTGCTGGCCAAATTGCAAAAATGCATTCTCTTGTTGACATTGTTTTTGGAAAAATAGAAGCTTTTTATGAAACATTAACATTGATTGAAATTGAAATATTAATATCTTTTGATGCTCATGATTATAATATGAAACTTCAATTTCCTAATCGGGCAATGCATCAATTGAGTGCTTGACAGTAAAGTGCTCAATATGGCAGCATAAAGTGTTAAAATTCTGAAAAATAAAATAAAAAATAAAATCTAAATTTAAACAAAATAAGTGTGAAAGAAAAACTAAAATCAAATCACTATTTTTACAACTAATGTTACAACACAATTGGGATTGTTTTGAAATGATTTGTTTTTACAAGGATTGGCCAAATTTATGGAATTTGAGTAATTTCGAATTTCAACTTGTGAACTAGAAAATGAATTATGATTATGAGTAGGAATGAGAGCTTGATTATGATATGAATCATAGATTGGAATGTTTTCTTGAATGGTGAAATCATGAAGATAATTTGTTACTCTAAAATGAGGATAGGTTGGAATAATTTCTAAATTGAAATGTTCCTCATCCTCAGATGTTATTTGAATTTCATCATGAGGTTTTTTTTTTCAGAAAAATTGAAATCAACATCCTCAATATCAGAGTAATTATCATAAATGACCTCACAAGATTCTCTAGAATTCCCTTCGATCTTATCCAATATATCAAAACAAGGAGGAACAAGAATTTTATGTTCATTAACAGTAAAAGAATGATCAACAATTGTTTTTTAATCTTGATAAAAATTTATTGGTAATTCATTAAAATCATCTTCTTTAATTTCTGAA
Organism: Pinus taeda; assembly: GCA_000404065.3. Taxonomy (NCBI): domain Eukaryota; kingdom Viridiplantae; phylum Streptophyta; class Pinopsida; order Pinales; family Pinaceae; genus Pinus; species Pinus taeda. The sequence continues at coordinate 75,259 of APFE031639213.1, read as the reverse complement.
ATATCATTAATACTAAGGGGGGAAAAATTACCATCATTAAAAATATCAGGATAAAGGGAAAATGTGAACCTGAAACAATGTATTTAAAAGTGTCTCTTTTTGAGAACTCTTGTGCATTATGTTCATTGTAGATTTCAGATTGCAGATCATTCCTTTGCGTGCTCATGCTTTCTAGGCTGCTTTGCTACTCATAATGGAAAAATTCAGAAATTTGCACAAAAGTTTGCATTTTATTATTTACTTTGATTGCTGCTTGTACTTGCTGATTTGCGATCTGATTTTCTGAATTGACTGCAGAGTAATTTTCAGATTCCAAGGCAGCTCTTTCTCCAAAATTGTTGTTGTTGTCTTCTTGCATGTGATTAGAAATATCTTCTAAGCTTTGTGAAACCACTTCATCACAATTTATTTGCACATCCAAATTGGGATTCTCATTTATATCGTAATGGGATGGAACAAAGCTTGAATTAATTTCATATGGATTGGGAATGGGTGGAAGAGAAAAAATATATTCAAACCAATCTAATGATTCTTCTTCCGTAGGTTTATCTTCGTCTTTAAATCTTAAGCAATTCAAATGAAATCGAATATTAAAATTATTAACAGACTCATTTTCAAACCTTCGTAGATATTCAATTTCTTCACATACCTGTTCATAATCATATCCGTCAAATTTACAAATGAAAATTGTAACAAATTGATCCAAGCTGTGGATTGAAGCAACTGGAAGAGTTCTACTGATCCAGATTTAAACAGGAACGCAATAAAATACAGAGATAACCATATACACAAAGATGCAGCGGAAATAATACTTCATTTATTAATGGAAAATACAGAAATATGCTTACAACCGGAAATAGAAATAAACCAGCTAGGGCGATGGTAGCTTATCTCTGA
>APFE031639213.1:38545-71703 GCA_000404065.3 Pinus taeda | reverse complement strand
TAGGGGGAAGAAACACATAATAGAGGTTTCGAAATTCTGCATCCACAATGGTCCAAATTCTGTGATTCTACTTTGGTTCTAATTGCTTGTTCATGAGGGACTCGAGCGATGTATGGCTAAATGTAATGGACTTATTTATTGGACTCATTTTTGAGGATTAATGAAACTCTTTGGTGATTCCAATCATGGCTATAGGCGGTATATTTTCCCCTCTGTAAATCTCATTTCATGTATGTTTCTCTTCTACTGATATTACGTAGTGAATTTGTCGGTCTCATTCTCTCCTGGTTATATGTATGTTGCGAAGTAGTAATAATACCTGTGTTATTTAAATATTTACTTATGTACCTTTAAGAGCACAAATTTACATATTTTTATTAGTGATAAGTGTATCCATGAGTTATAAAACATGAAACCTTAATTCACGCTCCACAATTCCTCTCATTCCATATCTTCTACTTTCCACCCTTATGTTGGAACATTGTTGCTCCTTCCTTTCTCTCCTCCTCTTTAGCTTTACTACAAATTCAATATTACGCTACTCATTGTTGTGTGTCATCCATCAGAACAAGACATTCCTCTTTGAGATCAACCTGATTCACCCCCTGTATTTGGAACCAGGTATCTTCTTGATTTCACCTTGATGAAAGACTATTGAAACAAGCACCCCTTTATTATCTTTCCAAACTACGTGACAATTGGAGTGAATTAGAAACCCCTCACTGATAATCTTCCATACACTCTTCTATCTAAGATGTCCTAGGCACTGGTCTACAATCAACCCAGAGGTTGTCTGTAGGAAGCTTTCTATATCTCCTAAAGCACTTATGCTACAGGTGATAGAAAACGTGACAACATACAACATCAATGTGTTTTGAGTTATCCAACTATATAGTGATTTTACTCTGTAAAGAAGACCATCACAATGTAGTTGTTATATAGCCTAGGCGATGAAGTACCCCATGCAACTGTGGTAGTAGTAGAGGGAGGGGAAGAGAAGGGTCAAGTAGACCAAATAGTGACAATAATGGGCATGAATTAAAGTTTCAACTAATTCCCTTGAGATGCATGGGGGGAAAGAATGGAACTTTAGATGTAAATATATGCACTTTAAATAGAAAACAATCCATTTAAAGCCTCCCTTAACACCACTTAAAAAATCAAGATGACCATCTTTCCTATATTATTTTGCAAAACAAAAATTCAGTAGATTAAATTAATCCCTTGACATAGAAGAAGGGAGAAAATTAAGATCCCTCAATTCTCTATCTTTCATGAATTCTTGACAGAAAGGAACAAAAAACCATCGAAGTTTAAATCTTACATGGTCAAACAACACGATACATGCACAATGAAGGAAATGCCCCTATGCTATTACTTTGTCAATTGATCAACACAAAACCACTTTCAAAAAAGTGACACTTCTAAATTAGTTATCACATTAGTTGTTTCTCAGCATATAATGCAATAATTTATGACGATAATATTATTTTCACTATTTGGCAGAAATTCATGCAGCTATATATGTTGGAAAATTCACAACAAGTATGTTCGAAATGATGTCAACTGGTCTAGTACTGAGGATAGAAGCAATAATTAGTAGATTGAGGAGCATGTTTTTCAAGGGGAGTCCCATGGTTGCTACAATGATTTGTAGAGAAACATCATAGGAGAACACTTAGTGGAGAAGCCATAAAAAGATGATTTTGATTGTTGGGGAACCCCAGACTTTGGAGCTAGTTTTGGAGCATCATATCATCTTAGATACAAGTCTAAAATCACATATATTGATAGAACTCTAATGGATCATTCAATTGGTATGTGGAATTTCCAATATGGCCTCTAGGATCGGAAGATATAGCCAGTCAAAGATATATGTCCCTAAAGTCAAATAACATTGTTAAAAGAAATTGGGAGGAGCCTTGGTGTGTAGCAAAGTTTGGCATATTCCTATTAGAAAATTATATATTACAGAAAAATGGAGCACATAAAATATTGCAGAAATATAAACAAAGAAAACACATAGAACAAGAGAGACACAGATATACGTGGTTCACCCAGTTTGGGCTACATCCACAGAGAAATAGTCGCTCCTTCCTTTTATATTATCCAACAAATTGAAGCGATACAACCTACAAAAAATCTGCTATAATTCCCTTTTCACTCTCAATCTCCTCTCTCTTCCTCAATCATAATATAGATGTACATAGGCGCAATACAATTCCCTCATATATAGCAAGGGGTTGCCTTCTAGGGCAAAAAACCCTAAATTAAACATAACTTCTACCATCAGATCTCCGCCTAATGAATGACCTAGATTGACTATGAAATTACAACATTTTACAAGGCAATTTTACATCTATTCTTAGCTTCCAGGGTGCTTCCCCAAATCCCCCCACCAGGGGTGGCTCCCAAAGGATGTAGCCACCCCCCCTGGACCCCCCTACAATGAATATTTTATGGGCAGTGTTGCTGCCCCATTACAAACTGGGGTCCAATGTGGTGATACCTTTGAATACATAAGATAATCAAACTCCACACCCAACAATTCCTAAATTTTAGTGGAAAGCATAATGGAGCCTCTAAGTGAGAGCTTCGAGCAAATGTGGAAGATAAATTCATATTAGAAAACATTTCCATTGGAGAAAGAGAAGGATCAGGAGAATGCCATGCCGACAAACATACCCCGAGGTTACAATTGCGGCACAAAATGTAATGTGTCAGGATGCATTGAGCCGATGGAATCCACCCAACAATGGTAGCTTGAAATTTTGGTTAGGGCCCACATGGCTAGGTATCAGGAGGAAAGTGTTTAGCTATGTGGTGGATTTCTAGGGGATAGACAATCCATTAGATGGGCTCTGTGGTCCAGGAAGTGGTTTTCCCACACATGGAGAGGTACTATGGGGGAACACCTCATAAAACCACAATCCAATGTGGAGTCGTGCTAGCAAATAAATTCTTGAACCTATAGTTTTTTAGAAAAATGAAATAACAAAGGAAATGGTCACAAAACAAGGCTTCAGAGGACATTTTCTCTCCTCTAGGAAGACAAGTGGTAGCTCGTGATTGGTTGAGACAACATTAGAGGATGACATTAGCATGGACACACAGAAATAATATTTGAGATTTTCAGGTACCTAAAGGGTACATTTTCATGTGACATATGCACCACTAAGAGGTCAACACGTGACAGTAGTGATGTCATGGTGATGTCATCCCGGTGGAATAACCCGAGAAGATTTAAAATGGAGTACAAGAGGTTTGGTGAGGTAGTGGGTGCTAGGACATGTCATCTTGTTCAAAATAGAGAAAACCAATTAAAAAGTCACTGAGGGGACCGAAAAGACAACTTATCCCATACAAAATTTGCCTCACATGTGTGTTAAATGAATTTTGTAGTGGCTTTCGATAGAAGGGACCAGGCCATGGTGGTAGAGCGATGACCAATGTACAGAGGGCTAAGCGGACCCTTCCAGCTATCTCATCCTCATGGATGGAGTCCTAGAAGTCCAATAATAAGGCACAAAGAGTATGTGCTAGGATACTAAGTGTTATAGGCTAACCCCCCGCACGAAGTTGTATGCCACATAAAGGACCAGGGGCGGGGAAACAATGGAAAGTGGGGCCAACCTCAGATCTCAGAATCTTGTAACTCTTAAATAATTTCTATTAGATAGAATAGTCTATATTAGAGGAACTATTCTTTGGGTTGGTCTTTGGTTGGCTCACAAAGAGGTGTGACCAACAACATGGATCCATTAAAAAAAAAATTGGAAGCATTGTTAATGAAATCCATTTCGGTTTTGGATGGATGAGTTAGTAGTTCTGACTTGAGAATTTGAGACAATAAAATTTCCAAGAGATTTGGATCAAGGCACAAAGGACCACAACACGTAGGAGAAATTTAATGGAACATTTTGTGAAATAGGGTTAGCCATTCATGAGCTTCATTGCAAGTTATGATGAATTAAATGAAAAGATGGTGTGTTATAGTGTCCCCCTCTAGTGATATGGGCCTTCAAGAGTAACAAAGGAGAGCCATGCTATGAATATAGACACATATTAATGCAAGATCTCTTTGGTTCAACAAGTTGACTCAGATATAATTCTTAGTATGGAAAACACTCGAGTCCCCATTCTCAGAATTAATTGAGTTGTAGTGGTCGAGAATTAATTCAAAATAGAGATAATGGTGTCCATGCTTAGTCTAACTGATACTTAATTCTCAGTATGGGAGAAACAAATAGGTGCCCATTATTATGTTCAATGTAACTATAATGGTCAGCTAATTTGATGAAACATCGACATGGAGAGCCATGATGAGAACACTCTTGGACAAAATGACATTGAATCCATAGAGAACATTGATCATTATGTAACACTGAAACAAAACCAAGGATTGCAATGGAGAAGGTGGGTGAAGTGGAGATACTTGATGAGTGTAGTGTTGCCAATGTGCAAGGTAGAAGGTGATTTGGCTAAGTTTGTAACAGAGATATAGTGAAGCATAGGGGAGTAACCAGAGTTGGTTGAGTAGTAGGGAGCACACTTTAAAGGAGAACCACACAACTGAGGGAAAGGAGTTGTTATTGATTTAGATCATATTTGTACTTATGTATAAATGTATTAGCCTATGTTTTTAGTTTGAAAACTGTATGAAAATCATAACATTAGCTAGAGTAGATAGTGGCCTGCATTCAAAAGAGGTTGGTGCCTTTGGGCAAGTTGGAGCTTGCTAGCTGAAGGGGATTGGTGCCTCCTATGAGTGGGTTCTTACAAATAAATTGATCCAATTGAGTAGGTTATTAATTTAAATCATAAAAATAAACATATTGATGGTTTTCTTCCTTTGGGTTTCCACGTAAAAGTCCTTGTGTCAATAAGTGCATGTTGATCATTTGATGGAGTGTGTGTACATGTGAATGGCTTATCTTGCTGATAATTATTAATATATTTTGAATGCACTCTTGAGTAACTGACACTAGTGAAAAGAAAGAAAGACTTATGTTTACATTTTTTAGAAACTCTTTATTATTGATTCGCACCCCCCTCTCATTAATTTCTTATTCCAACAATTTGTATTAGAACCAAGTTCCTTAAGGAACACTTTGACCACTAGAAAGTAGATCCATAAGGAATCATGTCTAGGCAAGAGAGACGGGATTCCTACTAAAGTAATATACCAATTTTTTTTGGGACAAACTATGCCTTTTGGAAATTTTGGATGGAAGCCTATATTATGTCCATAGGAGTCAATGTTTGGAGCTCTATACTAGTATATTATGTTGTTCCTAATGTCCCTCTGATGGATGCATATGGTAAAACATTGTATGGAAATAATGATAAATCCAAGGATTCCATCTCTTTGGCCTTAGTAAATCCAAAATTGTAAAATTTATCCCCTATAAGTCTGATAAGGAAGTATGGGTCAAGCTCAATTAGAGTAATGAAGGAGATGATAAAGTCAGGTAGGCCCAATGTCAAACCTTTAGAATGAGGTTCAAAATTTCAAAAATGAGCGAAGAAGAAATCATATCAGAATACTTCCATAGTGTTGATGAAGTAACCAATAAGATTAGAGGACTCAGTGAAGAAGTTTGACATATAATTTTTGAAAATTTCTCAAGGTCTTGTTGATGCCTCGAAAATCGCTGCAACAACGATGGGGATAACCACCTAGTCTGGACCTTAAAGCAACTCGTTTTCCGTTTGGTATGGTGGCTCTGATTGGTTTAACTAGGTCCATTTACCTTCTCCCTATTGCTATTGGTTTATGATGTATCTTTACCTACCAATAGACAGGGATATCAGATCACTTCTCCTTACTGATCAGGCAAGAGAATGACCCTTAAGCTGATTTGGGTTCAGCCAAGCCACAATTAAAATTTTTCCTCTTTGAGAAGAGGACTTAAAAGAATGTAGAATTTACTTTAAATGCAAGCTTATTCTATAATGCAAGCAAAAGAAACTAATCTAAGTCCTATCTTAATTAGACAGATATAGATCTAACCCAACTAAGAGCAAGATAATTAAAGTATTGGGATTTAAATGTCTTGTTTTTAATGAATATCAAGTTAATGAAGTAGTTCAATTAACTAATATTATGGATATCAAAACACATCCTATTGAGACCTATTAACTGAAATAATAAACCAACGACACTCAGGAAGTAGTTCACAAAGATGATATTGATTATCAGATCAGTCAATCCAATAAATAAACAATAATATGTGGAAATAGTTCACAACACATTACCATTCAATAAATCAGTTTTATAAGATAGATTTATGAGTAAATAGTTACTCATAAATTAGAAATTAATTCATAAGAGTAGAGATACATAATAACAACATTGAGGCAAATTACCCATATTGACAATAGTGCACAAACATGAATAAAATGAGACATTCCTGTTACCATAAAATGAAATTGATATTTGAAACAGTATTATTAAAAATACCAATTTATTGTATCCATGTCTCTGATCTTGGTCTCCAACAGTCCTTTACATTGCTTGAACTTCTGCCTTCAAAACTAGAGCCACAATAGTGCAAGCTCTGCCCCTCATACATAATTCAAGATACAAAGGGAAAATCCTCAATAATCCCCAGATCTAAGATTTTCTCTCCTCTCTCCTACAACTCTAAATTCTTATTATAGTAGTGCTTTCAGAAGTCTAAAATTGCAGAGGAGAGCAGCCCCTTATTACATTTTGCAATCTATTATTTATACTATTTACAAAGGAATTTTGGAGATGAGAGTTTGTTGAAGAGAAATCTGCCAAGTACAATTTTATTTGTTCATAATTCCAATCTTTAATTGTTGGAGCATTCTCATTGCTTGAAATCCTTTTCTCCATATCTCTTCTGCTGTTTTCCTGCAAGAATAAATCAAAATAAATTAAAATGCAACAATAAAATCAAAATAGCATTGTGGGCATTTAAATCAAATTCAATCAAATTCTATTTAAATAAATAATTGAAAATAAAATATAAACTCTCTATTGATGCTTGATATGGTTTGATTGGCAAAGGATATCATTGACCAATGGATTTGCAATTAGAAGAGGCTTTGGACAAATGAAATTGAAGAAAATAACTCAAAAAATTGATTTTGTTTTCAAAATTCAGAGCCTGATCTTCTTCCTGATTTTTGACCCAATAAATGATTAAATATGTTGGTGAAACCTCCTCCAAAATTTTCTCCTTGATTTTCTCTTTCCAATGAGCCGTCCTGGGCCTCATTTGGCCAAGTATAACTCAATCTATTAGCCTCCAAAGTTGATGGGTCAAATCTGGCATGAATCTGGAAATTCTGTCGCTGGGCTAAAAATGTTGTAATTAAAAACTAATCCTAAATTAGTCTCTAATTAATTTTAATTTAATTACTAATTAAGAATTGAACTAATTAATTAATAAAATATTATTAATTTATCTAACTAATATCATTAACTATTTATAACTAATTAAAATTAATCTAAATCATATTTAAATTAATTATATTATATATATTAATTAAGTTAATAAATATTATTTATAATATTGAATTATCTCTACACTATGTCACTTTACTTACCTTTTTTCATTTATTCACTCATCGTATGAGTGAGTTTCGAAATTCAAACCAATGTAAGTGTTATAATAGTTAAGTCTTAATGCCCCTTTGCTTAATGCAACACGACTTGACTTTTTCGCAATCGGAGAATTAGGGGTATGGGGATTCTTAAACTTGTTACAATGCCAAAGTCCACGATGCGATATAAAACAAATCGGCAATCGGCGTCGGGAGGGTATGAGTCCATCGGGGTTTTTAGAAATGTGTCACTTGAAAACTCCCGATGCGATCAAAGCCTCCGATGCGATTAAAATCTATTATATATATATTTTTATATAATTAATTTAATTTAATTAATTTAATTATATTTTAAATAATAATTTAATTAAGATTAAATATTAAAGATTAATTTTTATTTTTTGTTTTATTTTATAAACTATTACCATTTTAAATAAAAATGAAAATTAAACTACAACTATTTTGAAATTATGAATTTTCGAGATTAATAATTTATTGGAGTAAATTACTAAAATCCGGTTGCTTCATGATTTGGCTATATAAGTAAAAATGGAAAAAATGTTAGTAAAAACCCACTACAGGTTAATATTTAAAATGAATGCGTTATTGAACTAATTTATTTACAAAATGCAATATTGTACATTTTATGCATTTTTAACCGAGGCTACATAAATGATCAAACTTTCAAAGGAGTGCCATTTTCAAACCAGTTGACCAAATGATGTGAAACAAGCGTCAATGGCAAACTTATAAAAAATCGTTTCTAAGAAAGCAATCGAAACAAGAATCCAAAGAAAATGAAAAATTAATGAAAGCATAGGATAATCAACTAAATAAAAATCCAAAAAGGTGTTTAGCCAAAATTTTTATAGAAAGGGTCCCCATTCTTTGAATTGAGCAAATCAATAATGGGGGGGTTGTGTTTTCACCACAAGAGGTCTCTACCCATGAGATTGAATGGCAAAGTCTCTACCATTGAAGAGATCACTGATTTAAAAAATGTCATGATGAATCAGATACTTGGTACTCTTACATCTTATGAGATGAGAGTAGGAAAATAGAATTCTTAACCCAGGGAGGCAGTGTTCAATGTGTCCAAGAAGGCCAAGGAACTCAAAGGTCATCAAGGTTTCACTAGTTGTGAATCAGATCAAGAGTTCACTCAATTTTCTAGGAAACTAAAGTAAGGCTTAAAAAATTTTAAGGGGACAATTCCATTTAAATTCTTTGACTGTGGAAGAGTTGGACATTTTTTATGCAAGTGCCCTTACAAAGAAAGGAAAAAAAATGGAGAGGATAAAAAATTTAGAAACAATTTTGAAAAACATTAGGAGGAGAAGTTCTTGAAGAAAAAGGGGCTCTACTCCAAAGAGGATAGCTCAACAACAGAGTCAAATAGTGAAAGCTCTTCAGAACATGGTTCAAACAAGTATTTACTCATAGAATTTGGAGCATACTCCAAGAAACAAAGTATTACTAACTCTGAAGAGGAGCAAGAAGAAGTAGTAGTGGATTGTCAAGGGGAGCTCATAAGTGCTCTTGATGAGTTAAAGAGGGTGAGGAAAAGGAACGGGAAACTAAAAGAACATTTGTAACGTGTTGAAGAAGGTATGTACAACTCACACGAATGGGGATCTTTTTATTAAAAATAAAAAATCGAAGAATCCATTAAAAGTAAAGACTATTAAGCTCTTATACTACAATAAAAATAAGGAACTCGTAAGAAACTAGAAGAAGAGAACAAGCATCTAAAGGATTTGTTAAAATTAAAGAATAAAATGATCTCAAAAGCATGCAAAGACAAAATTTTGTCTCTGAAAGTTGAATTCGAAGAAGCCAAATTAAAAGAAGAAGTTCTTAATGACTTGATCCATGAATGGGGAGAAAATTGTCAAGGTTTTGAGGCATAAGTTGTTTCTCTTAGAATGGATCTTGAGAAGTTGGAGACTGAGAAGGGTATAAATGAAATTTTGGAAGATGGAACAAGAAAAATAAATCATATTCTAAAGATTCAAGGGTCTCTAGAAGACAAAACAGGCCTAACATACTCTAAACCACTATAGTTCTCTACAGGGAAGATGAACTCCAGGTCTGTAGGATTTGAGGAACCTTAGAGCCACACAAAGATGCATCAAGAAAGAATTGTTGAAGACAGAAGGGTAGAAATCGAGAGATGAGCTCATCATTGGAACAATAATTACTCAAATTTCCCAAATGAGTCACAAAACTAGAAAACAAATCAGTCAACAAGACAACAAATGTACCTTCATACTCAAACTGATGAAATGTCTAACTTTAGGTACTCTCATTTATTTTATAGTATTTGTTTTAGATGTGATGTCTTTGGACATAAAGGTGTTTATCGTAGAAGGATCAAAGTTGAAAGAGATGAAAATTTTAGATACAATAAGTGTGAGAACTACAAACCTCGAAACTCTCCTCCTAGAGATAGAAATCCCCTCTCTCCCCTGATGAATGATGTTGAATGCCTCAAGTGAAATAATTTTGGGTACACGGAAAGTGGATGTAGAAGCAGGTTTGTGTATCCATTTAAATCCCAAAACACTTGGAAGTCAATCTTTCCAAAGGACAAGGTGAACTAGAAATGTAAGTCTGGAAAGAACATGTAATGTGGGTTTCCTTTGTCGGCACATAATCAGGAAAACAAATAGTATGTAGACATTGGTTGCTCCAAGCACATGACTTGGGATAAGGCAGAATTCATATCACTAAAAGAAAATTTTAGAGGGAACAATGTCACCTTCGGCAACAATACCCCAACAAGAATTAAGGGTAAGGGCATAGTCAATCTCGATGAAACGACTAAAACCCAACATGTGTTGTAAGTAGAAGGTCTCAAGCACAAGTTGCTCAGTGTAAGCAAGATGTGCGATAATGGATAAAATGTGACTTTTCAATCCAAATATTTGACATGAAAAGAATGGAAAGATGGTGAGAAAGGTAGTCAGAACTCACAATAATGTATATGTGTTTGATGAGTCTAGAGTAAGCTACTATCTAAAAAGACAAATCAGCCCAGGTTATGGCATAAGAGACTCGATCATAAATTTTTATAGTATGATAAGAATCAACAAGCTGGGATCTATGGGAGGAATTCCAATAATATCAAGACCTGATAATTCAATATGCAAATATGTAAATTTGGTAAGAATACTAGGAATCATTTCAAGACAAAAGAATTATATTCATCCAGAGCACTAGATATAATTGACACAAATATATGTGACCCAACTAGAGTAAAATACCAAAGAGGAGAGAGGTATTTTATGCTTCTTATCGATGATTTTACCGGGGCCACTTGGATTGTGCTCTTAAAAGAAAAAAAATAAACATTGAAACATAATAAAATGAGAAAATGAGAAAGATCTAAAGACCAGATAGAGGAGGAGGGTACAGTTCAAGAGATTTTGAAGGATTCTATGAAGAGAATGGCATAAAGAGCCACTATTATGTGGCTATAAATCCACAACAAAATGGAGTAGTTGAGACAAAGTACAAAAAAATCCAGGAGATGAACAAAGCTATGATGGATGAAGCAAATTTACCTCACATATTCTAGGGAGAAACAACACAAGAAACAATATACCTATCAAACAAAACACAACTCAGGCCTAATAGTGATAAAACTCCATATGAGTTACAGAAGGGAAGACCTGCAATAGTAAAACATTACTAGGAATTTGGGAGACAATGATTTATCAAAATGAATGATAAAAATCCTAGAAATTTTGATTCACATGTTGATGAGGATATATTTCTTGAATACTTTGCTCGAAGTAAAGGATACAAGTGTTACAACAAGAGGAAAAAAAGGGTTTAGGACTGAGTTGGTGTAGTAGTGGATGAAGTAGATCCACAATATAAGTCCTCCAAATGAATCATGAACTCAGATGGAGAAGAGAGTTTATCCGTCAGGTCCTCATACCATATAGAAGTAGATTCAGATAATGAAGACATAGAAATCACCACAACTCCAAGGCCCAAAACACCATCCAAGTATGTACAAAAGGAATGATCCGAACTTAAACATGAATGAAACAAATTACAGATATAACCATAAACACAGATATGCAGTAGAAATAACACTTCATTTCATTAATATCATAATATTGAAATATGCTTACAAATAGAATCAAAATAAACTAGCTTGGGTGATGTTAGCTTATCTCTGACAAGTGATGTGGTGGATACATGCCTTTGAACTATGTTACAATAACACTCAAGGGCCTATTTATTATTAAAAAACAAGAGAAAAACCTAGCCAACCAAAAACCTAACCCCAGAAGATGTAACACCAAGAGTTTGTGGGCCCTGTTGGGGTTTGTTGGTCACCCAACTTCCTAGGGTAGTAACTTGGTCATATTATCTTTGTTTAGTGGATACGATCCCTTGTAGGAAAGGTATATTCGATTAATACAAGATTTTCGGTAGGCCTTTGCCTCTGTAGCAAAACTGAAAAAAAAAATGCATTTTAGGTAGTCAAAACTACTTTGGAAGTTGAGGACATGAAAAAGTGTTAAAAATATTAAATACTAAAATAAACAAGGAAACAAATGAAATTGACTGGAGTTCTAGGTGGAATAGGTGGGTGGCCACCAATATCCACCTAGATCAGTCCTCCTCCCTTAGGAATAAATGGTCCCCATTGCATGCAGAGCCTCCATGAGGTGAAGAAATTTTTGTTGAACCTAGTCCCTAGTTTACAACTTGCCCTGGTGAAGGAGTTTAACTACTATGACTACTCGATATAGCTAGATCCTCTGTTAATGAGTAGTCATGGCCTACATGTCCATGAGATGATTATTTGTGGCATGTTCCATGCAGTCCAGGTTGAGCTATGTTGGTGTGATTTGTTCTGCAAATTTGGATGTGTCAAACAATGATGGAAAGTATGGTCGAAGGCAGTCTACATTGAATACTGAGTGCAGACTAAAGAACAATGGGATGTTGAGCTCGAAGCCATTGTCACTAACAACATTGGTGATCATGTATGGCCCATATCAAACCAGGCGAAGCTTTCGGTGGGGTCCAAAGAGGTGCTCCTTTTGCAAATGTAGCCAAACTTTGTTGCCTACCTGGAACTTGTGTGACACTTGATGTTGATCATGGCCATGCTTTCACTTAGCATTGGCTCGGTGCAATATATCATGGACCTATTGGAATGTGTTGAATGTGCTCAATGAATTTGTTAGCCCTGTCAACTTGAGACTAGATGTTAGTTGAATCTTCCTGAGTAGTTGCAAACGGTATGGCCACATCAATGGGACATAATAGATGAAATGCCAGCCCTACCTGAAAGGGGTTGTGGCCTATTGAGCTATAGAGAGCTCTATTGTAGTTGTGGTGGACATAGGGGAAACTTTCATCCCATGTGCGTGTATGCTTTGAGTTGTACATGCCAGAATGTATATGATCATCCTATTCACAACCTCTATTTGCCCATCAGTTTGGGGATGGAAAGTCATGGACTTAGGAAGTTTTGTATCCAGCATCGATTAAAGGCTTGTGAAAATGCACTTAGGAATTTTCTATCCCAATCTAATACAATTGACTGTGGGATACTAAAGTGTACCCACACTTGCTCAAAGAAGAGCTTAGCATTAGCTTCTGTTGTGATACTCTTCTTGCAGGTCGCCATGATGGGCATCTTAGAGAATCTGTCGATGGCCACGAAAACACATTCATTGTTGTGCTTATTAGAAATAAGGCCAGACATGTCATCCATGGAGATAGATTCCTAAGGTCAACTAGGAGTATGTAGATGATTATATAGGCCTTTCTTCTTAATGGTTGGTTTGGAAATGGTGTAGGAAGTGCAAGATCTAAAGTACTTCCCGACATCCTCACGAGGTTTCAGCCAATAAAAATACTTCTTTAATACCACCACTATTTTATCTACTTTGAAATGTACAACAACATGACTATAGTGCACCTCCCAAATCATCTTGGCATGCTTACTTGAAGGAACACAAATGTGTCCCAAGTGGCATAATAGTGCATCTTGAAGGTGAAAATTTGGAACTTTCTTACCTTCGAGGAGTGTCTGATATGTGTAGCCAAATTATGGATCACTTTGGTAAAGATGCGGCCACCCCAAAGTCTCGTGCCCACAGGAGTCAAGCACAGTGATTAGTGCCATGACTGGTGGTCAGTTGAGGCTGTCTACAATGTTATTGGTCCCACCCTTCTTGTACTTAATGTCCAAATGGAACTATTGCACGTAGGTGGACCATTTTTTATGGCGATCATTCTATAAATTCCCTTAGGTTTGCATGAACTATAGGGATCGTTGGTTTGTGTGGATCACTGTTTCCTTCCCTATAATTTAATGCTTCCATTAACGACAAGCCTGAAAAATGGAATACATTTCTTTGTCATAAGTGGGATACTTTCAGACTGTGTCTGAAAGCGTCTCACTATCGTAAGTCTTGGATGACCCTACTGAGTAAGAACTGCACCAATAGTATAGTCAGAGGCATCTATCTCAATCTCAAATGGTTCTTGTAGGTCTCACAATGTGAGCACTAGTACAAAATAGAGAAAATGCGTCAACTCGGTAAACTCTTTTTGTTGGATTTCAGGCCAAAAAAACTTTACTTTCCTTGTAAGTGATGCGAAAATGTCATTGTACATCTCTATGACCTTGTCCATCTGTTGGTTTTGTGTAGTGGAGCCTTGTTTCGAAGTCGTGGCCACAACCTTCTACTTTCCATGAGGGTGTATCATAAGGAAAACAAATTTCTTGGTTGATGAAATAATCTTACTACATTTCTTTGTAGTCATAAAAGAGATGGCAGTAAGCGGGGCTACCTCCAGTATCCCCTACAAATTATTGGCCAAATTAGTAATCACAGAGAGAGGTCTAGACTGATATAAAATATGTCACTTCCACAATTATGGTTTTCCTAATAACACATCACAAACTTCAAGAGGAAAAACATCACACAGTACCTCATCTGTTAAGGGCTTGATGCTATAGGGAAGGCGACATTGTTGGCTAACACAAAGATATCATCCATGGTGAATCCACCTGATGGTGTATGACTGCGGATGTGATATCATTGATAGGCCCAACCACTTCACAACATCTACTGAAATGAGGTTCTTTTGGCTCCCACTATCGAGAATGAACTGCAGCAAAGAACCCTTCACCCACAATGTGATCCTTAGACTCATTCTTTTGGACCTTGATAGTGACCACGGTGGCACTAGGATTGGCGTCAATGATATGCATCCATCTTTCATTCCTCATGTCGAGCTCTAACTTAGATTCATAACCTGCATCTGATTCAGAAGCCTTCAGCTCCACCACCAGTGACTGCTTAGCCAGACACCCACTTGTGTTGTGAGTGGATCTCTTATGGAACTCACACATTTTTCCCATGTTCTTTTTTATCTTTGTGGTGTTGTTATTTACTTGTAGCTTTGGTAGGTTATCCTAGGTCACCCCACCTTTACTTTGGCCTTTGCTATGTGGTTTAGGAGCACCTTTTCTTGCTTCAGATTTGCAGATCCAAATTATTTCTTCTTTTGTTTAAAGTTCTGCTCGATCTTGACAATGTATAGATTTGTCATGCTAATCAAGGAGATTTCTTGAAACTCCATCCCACCTTAGATGTACTTTTGTAGACAATCGTGGTACTTAAGTACCAAATGTCCTTCAGAATCCTTAACACCCAACTTCGTGTGGAGGGCATGGAAAACATTTGTGAACTCCAACACATCTTGGCCCCTTCCCTACCATAACATGGTCTACTTTATGTATTTATCTTCATAGCTCTCTAAAGGGTAATATTGTTCCCTCATGACGTCTCATAAATAATCCCAGGTGGGTGTGTCTAAAAATAGTGAGGTTTAACTCTCATATTTTTGTTCACAGTAGTTTTTCCATGAGTCCTTGGCATGTGGGGCAGCCTTGAGAAGTGAAAAAGTAATATTTCCCCGATTGGAAAAGTCATGAACTAAAAAGTATCCCTCCAACAGATTAAACCATTCATCTAGGATATCTGCATCTACCTAGCCCTCAAATATCGTAATTTCAAAGTTAACTTGTACCTTAAAAGGAGTGGCACCTCCAGAGTGGCTGCTCAATGAATATGTGTCGCTCGTGGGTAGCTATCAAAGGATTTCAGAAAATTTATCCATCACCATGTTCTTATGTCACTCAAGGGCTTCCTCAAGAAATATTTTGAAAGGATCTCCTAACCTCTTGTCTTTCATTTCTTCCACCATGGGAGGTCTTCAGAGTTTGCCAGGCTATCCTTGCAAAGGTTTAACCAGATTGAGACCTAACTCCTTATACCCTAACCTCGTTGGAGACATGCAAAGAAAAATAGAGAACGAGAAGATTGGTCTAATACCTGTGATCCGGAGTTAAACATGAACACAATAAATTATAGATTTAACGATAAATATAGACATGCAGTAGAAATAAAACATCATTTCATTACTATTAGAATACTAAAATATGTTTACAAACATAATGGAAATAAACTAGCTTGGATGGTGATAGCTTATCTCTAAGAAGAGATGTGGTGGCTACATGGCTCTGAACTATGTTACAATGAGGCTCAAGGGACCATTTATTTTTTATCAACAAGACAAAACCCTAAACAACCAAAACCCTAACCCCAAAAGATGTAACACCAAGAGTTTGTGGGCCCCGTTGGGGTTAGTTGGGTAGCCAAATTCTCAGGGTCGTAATTTTGTGATATTATTTCCATTTGACATGTACAATACATTGTTTGAAAGGTCTCTTTGATTACTACAAGATCTTTTGCAGGTCCGTAGCTGATGGCTATGCACCTATAGCGTACCTCAAAAAATGTTGTTTAGGGGATGTTGGCTGCATGCGGCCTGACCCAGGTTCAACGTTAGTTATCCAAACAAATCCCTACACTATTGGCCCTTTCAGCATCATCCCATGGAGCGCAGACCACAGTCTCACTAGAAGCAGTATGGGGGGCTGCTGGAACCAAGTTTCCGCACCTTGAGATGGTCGTGATGCCAATTTATTCCTTCTATTCTTGCTTTTGTGCAGGTCATTGAGTTCTAGTTCCGCCCTTCGATATCTCTGCAAAATGGTACGATTGACCTTCATGCAGCCCTAACCTGCGGTTCAGGTTATTTCGTGCTGCTAGGGCAGCATGTCGTGTACATTCCCAAACTAGCTTAAGTGTCTTACTTATCTTATTAAACAATCATAGTTAGCGCCACGTAAATAGACATTCTTACTTGCGTCAATTAACCAACATAATTACATACATTTGCACACCACATAGGACTTATAAATGAAGTTCATACATAATAGGGAAAGATGTATTATCAAGAAACAAAGACACATAATTTGTAGAATACTTCACTTTATTGATATATTGAGATGATTACAGATTCTATCCGCCCTGCACACACAGCTGCAGGGGTCAGCGCACTCAGTTGCGAACTTCTATCCTAGGCCTCTATGATGAGCCCCAGAAATGAGTAATTATATGGGCTCATTCAGCCTCCTAATTTGAATTAATCCACCATTCTCATTAGTTTATTGCATTTTTATGATTATATTTATGCTAATAGAGTGAATTGGGTTAGTCATTATGCCAACAATTCTAATGGGTGCTTTGTGCAGCTTTTTGGTCAATTTTGAGACAAAATCAAGGTTTTAATGAGCACTTGGTAGCCAAATTCGTGGGAGAACAAGACAGAGGATTCGTAGGAAGGTGTCCCCTTCATTTATGGGGCCTTACCTCAAATTCTCCACCATCATCTCGGAGATCAAGGGCCACCACATCAATTATCACAAGGGCAGTCGAGCAAGGGTTAGTAAAGTTGTTGTTAACTTCAAGTTTTGGAAACCGAGTCCCTAAAGTTTAGGAGGACTGTTGGGGTCCTCAATTTGTATAAACAAGAGGGCTTAGGGCCTCATTTGGGTTTGCAGAAGTTATCTAGTTGACAGTTTGATTTTAGTCATTTTTTAGTCATTCTTTAGGCAGTAGGTTAGCTCTGCATTTTAGCACATTTTCAAGCTTTTTCTTGTAGATAGTTTTTGATGTAAATATTATTTCTTGAGCAATAAAGATGAATCCAGATTTGCACTAACTCTAAGCTTCTCAGGAGGCTGTAGCTCTTGGGTTGGGCCTAACCCAAGTGCCCAGTACCTCTTTTGTTTACCTTTATGTGTTTTTGTTGCATTCTTAGAATAAAATTTGCTATTTAGATTTAAATCTTGTGTTGTTATTTAGGTTTCTTTCGATGATTAAAAAGGCTTTTCATGTTCAAATTGATTTGATAGGTTAATAACAGAGAAGATCGTCAGAAAAAGGCTATCAAGCACCTCTCATCTCACCTCTCCCTCAGTGGGACCATGAGCTGGGACCAAGGTGTCCTTGCTGCCACCAAAAACATTGTCTTTGCTTCATCGTGCAATGATTAGTGTTAGATGCTCATTTGTAGAAGTTGATACCAGTTGTGATTACATGCTTAGATCCATTCTTGTTTGGTTTCCATAGTTGATTTACGTGATTTACTGCCAATAAACCGATGTGCATCATGCTTATGGTTTCTAGGTCAAATTAGGTTAAAGTAGTTAGATCTTTGGTTTGCATAGTCTTTGTTGATCAGTTTTGGGAAATAACATGCAGAGTACCTATGATACCTCCTCATCTATCTTTACCCCATCCATGCAACCTGCTTCGTCCTCTAACTCAGATTCTTGCCTTTCATTTGCCACATTCTTTCACTTTGCCCTAATTTCTACATTCTTCTGCATCATTTCTCCCTCCATCCTTGAACAAATATAATCACTCCTTAGCCTCATTCACCAGGTCCTAGACCCCTTAGCATCCTTATCCAACCTCCATTTCCACTTTCCCACCATTTTTCCTCTATCAACCCTCCAAAATCCTCTTTTCGGAGCATCCTATAGAACCCTTGCAGACTTCCTGTAGAAGCTCATGAAAGCAGTTTCTTGATATCCAAACACTGTGAAACTCTATGGAAGGGTGCTAGGGTCCCCTTAGGCCCTCTTCTAACCTTCCCAACCTACTGCAAGCATTTCTTTTAGTCAATTCACCTCTGCATAGTCAAAAACGAGTTAAAGCACATGCATAATAATTCTGGCAACTTACTCAAAAATACAAAAGGATGTTTTTTTTTTTTTTTTTAATCAGATTTTACTGTAGAAGTAGCTTAAACACATGCATTTTACCTTCCTAGAAGTCAATGTCATCTCCTTCAATAGCTTTCGTACTCTTTGTTGCATCAGTAGGGCTAGCTAGTAAAATTAGGGTTTGCATTTCCTTTCAACTTTTTAGTTTCTTTCCACAAGTAGATTATCTTGCTTTGAGTTAGCTTCCATCCATCAGTTAAAAAGCTTCTTCTCAGAGCTCATAGAAGTTGGCTTAAGCTCCTAGCAGACTTGTGCCAGTTGACCAAGTGACAGCCGCGGTAAGAGCTAGTACTTGTGCATACAGCACAGTCGCTTCCAAGTTTGTTACGAACTACCGGGTTGATAAAAGTAAAGAAGGGAGTCCCAGGAGTTGCAGCATTATTGCTACAATATTGGAGCCCACCATCTTTTTGGCGTCATTGCCAGGGAAGCGTCAGAGTATTTGTGATTGCTGATTTTCTTCTATTTTCTACTACAACCTTCTGCTAAGTAATTTATTCCATTTCCATTCTGCAATTTCATTTTTGCAAAAAGTAGATTAGACATTTCCTGCTTTCATTTCATTTCAGCAAGCGTAGATTAGATATTTCTTGCTTTCATAGATTAGCATGTCAATTCTGCAATTTCAATTCTGCAAGCGTATATTAGCACTTCAATTCCACAATTTCAATTCTACAAGTGTAGATTAGCATTTCAATTTCGCAATTTCCATTCTACAAGCGTAGCTTAGCATTTCATTCTTGCAATTTCATTTCAGCAAAATAGATTAGTCCTTTCCTATTTTCATTTCAATTCCGCATTTTCATTTCAGCAAGATAGTTAGTTGCAGTTCAATCTATTTTAGTTTTGTAGGTACAAGCAGAAAAAAAAAAGCAAAAATCAACCAAAAAGATTTCCTTTCATGCCTTGTAGCAGTAGAGATAATTTAGAAAAATGATTGCACAACACCCCCAGTGCTTCACACAGCCAACCTTCTCTCTTCTTCGATGGTTGTGATTAAAAAACCCTTAGGTGGATAGCAAGACATATTTGAAGAACCTCAAGGGAAGAAGAAGAAGAAAACATTCCTCTAGAGAAAATGGCTACAAGCAGAAATGTTGGGAGCAGTACCTTATCCAAAAACAACTTTGCAAATTAGATGGAAGATTTCAAGAGAAATATGAGGCAATTTCTTGCCATGCAACTGGATACCTTGCAGATCCAAAGGAGGTAAGAGGAAGCCAAGAGGGCCTTGGCCATATTTTGTGCCAGGTGCATTAAGAAGCATCCTAGGAACGAATGTCCATTGTACTCCATAGAACTGTGTTTTGTTTGTGAAGAATACCCTACGAATCAGTGCCCTTCCTTGCCTAGAATTAAAGCTGCATATCAGAGGGCCAAAGGAGCCACTGAACCACTCTATTATATGAACCAATGGAGGCCACATGGACCCAGACCTTACCAGCAGGAACTACAAGGGAGATCTGAGACCTATTATGACCCCTATCAAGCCACTTCCATGCCTTCTTGGGGCCCCCCTGCTCATCCTTCCTGGTCCACACCTCCTCCTTGGTCCTTCACATCTCCATATTATGCCCAACAAACTGCTCATCCATTTCACCTCTACGCTCAGCCACAGCCTCAATGAAATGCACCTCATCAGGGGTGGAGGCCCCAATACAACATTCCTCCCACTCCTTTTCCTCCACCACCTGCTCAACCATAACCATCGCCTCCTGCTCCACCAAGGAAACCCCAAATGCCTGCCCAACCAAACTCAAACCCAAATAATAGGCAAGCTTAGCAAGTATATAGTGGGAAACCACCTGCCCAACCACAACCCCATCCACATCCATCTCAAATATACACCCCCACTGAACTATCCATACCACCATTTCCAAACCCACACATTGGAATAGCTCAACCCAATTGCAAACCTGAGGCACAACATGTCCAAATGACTCCTCTTGAGCTCAATGATATTCACCATAGCTCAGGAAGAGTATTGCAAAAAAGAGATTATCTTGAAAGCATTGAAGGACCACATCTAGCGAAAGAAGATTCAAAAGAGGAGATCAAAGGACTATGGGCTGCACTAGATGAAGAGAAGACATCAGAATCAAATATCGAGAGAGTTTCCTCATGGTTACCATCAAATCCTCCATGTACTCAAGAGAAAAATGAGTAAAAAGAAGAAGATGAGAAGGTCATGGTAGAAGGTGACATGAAGAATGATCCAGATCAGTGAAAGGACCAAGGATATCAGAGCTATATTGAGATATGGTTCCAGACGGCCACTAAGTTATAGCAGTACTCTCTTCCTCATGTATGCTTGATCCCTTCAAAGTCAAATCATTTGGTCTCTAAAATATGGATACTTGTCAAAGCATGCATTTCGAGCCTCCACATCATTTTGTCTCTAATCACGATGTGCACATGGCTCCATTGGAAGTATTCATATACTTGAAAATGATTTTGTTTTTCAAGTACGATAGGGTAGAAAAAAAGAAAAAGAAAAAAAAAGAGAAAAAATGAAATAAGAGGAAAATAAAAATCTAAGGTGAAAACCTCCTCGAGGGCACCTCAGATTGGCTCATTGATTGAAAACCTCTATGAGGCGGTCAATGGGTTGGAAAGAAGAGAAAAGAAAAAGAGAATAAGATCCCTGGGTGAAAACCTCCCTTGGAGGCGCCCAGGGCAGGCAATTAGGGTGAAAACCTCCATGACGCGCCCTAGTTGTTTTCAAAAACAAAAGAAGAAAGAAAAAAGAGAAAACTGGCCTAATCTCTCTAAAATAATTGCAGGTTGCAGGGAATACATTGCAGGTAAGGAGGGTCACGCAAAACGAGGATAGGGATCCGTACCAAGCTACAGGACATCCCTACAGACACTCCTCCATGGCCACTTGCCTTTCCTAGGATTTGATCATATTCAGGTCGAGATTCCACCTTCTGCAAGAAGTTATGTGTCTTCTACAGGAAGTTCTGAGCTTTCTACAGGAAGTTCTGTATTTCTACATGAAACATCCTGTAGAACCTTTGAGGGAGTCAAATTCGATTTCAGAGGGGCATCTGAAGGTTGGAATCTGTTTTTTAGGCCTACAACCACATCGATGTTTCCATCCCTCACCCTTCTCCATTATTTTTTCCATCTCATTGTGTTTCTTTCCTAAAAATTGTGTTCTACAGGAAGTTCCTGTAGAAATTAAAGGAAGCTAGAAATGGATTTCAAAAAGGTAGTTTGAAAAAGGTAGTTTGGAGAGCATGATAGCTTCATAAAGGGTTCATAAATCCTACTGTAATCTTCAAACTCCTCCTCCATCATTTCCGTGCCTGCATCATAGCCCAAGCTCATTTTTTCTTACCATGCAAAAAAAACTGCAGAATTCTTTGAAGCAAAAATACATAGTGTTGAAATTTGTTTTTTCCCTAACTTGAAAACCATGTATCCATTTGCAAAACTATTACATGGGGAGTTGTATAGGGATGATCATAACATGCCCGAGAAATTTTATCCAATTCCCGTGCACGGTTTCTAAGAAATCAGCCTCCATCACTTTCAGCCATTTTTGCATTTTATCCATATCCGTGCATCCATTTGAAAACCCGTTTCATGGGGAGATGCATATAGCTGATAGTAACCTACCCAAGAAGTTTCAGCTGATTCTAATGCACGGTTTCCAAGAAATTAACCTCTGTAATATTCAGCCATTTTCCATTTTTCTCAAAATCTGTGCATCCATTGATCGCAATTTTGCTATGGGAGGTGCATAATGATGATAGAAACATGCTCAGAAAATTTCAGATCGATCCAGTGTATCGTTTGGGAGCTATGGAGAAAACAACTCATTGTCTTGTAAAAATTCAGCATTAGTAGCTTGAGGGTGCAGATCTAGACGTGGAAACAAATTCCTACAACTTAGATCCAGCCAGAGGATACCTGCACAAGAAAAATAGGCATGAATCAGCAACCAAGCCATCATGCAACCACAGGAACAAATTCAAGTAGTAGAAGGAAAGGTCACAACACCTCACGACAACCACATTCGACTTCGAGGTACGTGACTAACCTCGTTCCTTTGTTGCATGAATATAATTTGAGAACTGCGTGAACAATGAGATGGTTGTGATTAAAAGAATCGGTGGCTAGTTAACTGGCCACCCTCATCTAGTTCAAACAGCACAGTGGGTGAATACGACATGTGTGCTCAACTATCTCAGGAAGAAAACTGAGAACAGGTAGTGGTGACTATTTAAACTCCAGTGTGATTGTTGGACGTGATTATAGGCAAAGAACAAACAGTCTGACGAACGCGATGGACGTGATTAGTGGTGGTTGTTTAAACGGTCTGCATGGGGCCAAAGTGCAGTTGGTCAGCTCACCCTCCATCAACGAAAATCTCCATAAACAGCCAATCGAACTCTCACCACTGTTGTTTCCATTTTATCATCGTCCCTGCAGCTTCAACAAGCTCCATACCACCTCCATGGCAGCAAACCAGTATTTCTTGGCCATTTTTTAAACCCTCATGCTTATCGGCACTCTACAGGAAGCGCAGTTTCGTTCTACAGGAAGGCTTCTACAAGAAACGCAGAAAACGACCATGCAAAAAGAAAACCTGGGATTTTTAGTGAATTTCAAGCTCAAAATGAGGTAGAATCAAGGAAAGTTCTTTGTGCATGATTTGTTGGTGCAAAATGGTGAATTGAACATGACATTAAATTGAAAAATGAGAGTAAAAAGTTTGCCTATGCATTGAGAACAGTGGAAGTCTTCCTGCATGATTCACTGAGTTTACCCATTTTTTTCCTTTTGCATCTGAAATCTCATCATCAGTTTTTTAAAATAAAATAAAATAAATTCCCTTGCAAGGAAAGACATGCAGCAGTAGAGACCAATTTGTGTGTGTGGAAAAATTCGAATTTACATATTTATCAATGTGTTGAAAAATCCAATGTCCTTATGCTTTGCTCTGTAAAAAATTTCTTTCATAAACATATAGACCAATTCTAGGTGACAGCAGTTTTAACACAAGGGAATTACTGCCATTTGATGTTGTAAGGAGCACATGAAAAATTCTTTATTTGGTCTCAGAAAAAGAAGAAAAATCAACTATCCTCTGTTGCAGTGAAATGACTATTTTCCTGAACAATTTTCTTTTTTTGGTTAAAACAGAAACTCAACACCATTCCAACTGAAGAAATTGAGAAGAACATTGATCAGGGAGCACAAGACATTCAAGCAAAGGGCAAAACAGAGGAAGAAAAAAAGGAAAAAGAGGAATTTGACATGACCGCTGAGCATGAGACAAAAAAGGAGACAACAACAAAAACAGAGAGGGCTAAAAAGGAAAAAGGTTGGGAAGAAAAAGGCCAAGAAAGCCCAAATGAAAGTTGTCACAACCAAGGCAACCACATAAATAAATTAAAAGGAAAGACACATCAAGCCAAGCAGATCGAAACAATGGACACCAGACTTTCTACAGGAAGCATGAAAACAGTTTCTACAGGAAGCATGAAAACAGAACAACAAAAGGAGAAATCACCTGAGATTTTGGCCAGGGAGGCAGCATATGTGCTAGTTGCCTTAAGCACATCTCCAAACAAAAAGGGAAGCGAAAAAGGGATCCCTCCATGTACTTTAAGGCAAGAAGGAGCACGTGGATAAAAGCTGGCAGACCCCAGCCACAGTCAAAGGAGCCAATTATCATTGAGGACACCATAGCTAAACAAAAGGAGGAGTCTCCTTCAAAGATAACCATAACCTATGAACGAGGAAGCCCAAAAACCTTCACTTGGAGAGATAAAATTCAGATGATGGACTCAAAGAGAGCTCTACAGGAAGCTGAGACAGTTCTATAGGAAGCTGAGAATTCTCTACAAGAAACTTGGGCTAAGCTAAGAGAGACCGAGAAATTGGAGGAAAAGGGTAGCCAAACAATCGCACAAGAAGGAAAGACAAGGAAACATCTGATGAACAATAAAGAGAGGACAAGCTGCAGGCTGAGGTTGAGGATTTAACAAATCTGCTACAGGAAAAGGAGCACAGGTAGTGGGAAGAAGTAGAGAGAAAAGCATGGTTTCATGACCAAGAAGAGGACATCACTTCAGAAGCTTGGCATGACAAGGAGGCCACCAGGGCCATCAAAGATGAAGAGAGAGATTAGTTGCTCAAATGATGAGCAACACTTTCAGTAGGGGGTGATGATGAGCCCCAGAAATGAATAATTATATGGGCTCATTCAGCCTCCTAATTTGACTTAATCCACCATTCTCATTAGTTTATTGCATGTTTATGATTATATTTATGCTAATAGAGTGAATTGGGTTAGTCATTATGCCAACAAGTCTAATGGGTGCTTTGTGCAATTTTTTGGTCAATTTTGAGACAAAATCAAAGGTTTTAATGAGCACTTGGCAACGAAATTCGTGGGAGAACAAAGGAGAGGATTCGTAGGAAGGTGTCCCCTTCATTTATGGGCCCTTACCTCGAATTCTCCACCATAAGCTCGCAGTTCAAGGGCCACCACATCAATTATCATAAGGGCAGTCGAGCAAGGGCTAGTAAAGTTGTTGTTAACTGCAAGTTTTGGCAGCCCAATCCCTAAAGTTTAGGAGGATTGTTGGGGTTCTCAACTTGTATAAACAAGAGGGATTAGG
This sequence comes from Pinus taeda, assembly GCA_000404065.3. Taxonomy (NCBI): domain Eukaryota; kingdom Viridiplantae; phylum Streptophyta; class Pinopsida; order Pinales; family Pinaceae; genus Pinus; species Pinus taeda. The sequence goes on along the minus strand of APFE031639213.1, from coordinate 46,305 downwards.
TCCTAATTTGGGTTGGCAGAAGTTAGCTAGTTGGCAGTTCGATTTTAGTCATTTTTTAGTCATTCTTTAGGCAGTAGGTTAGCTCTGCATTTCAGCACATTTTCAAGCTTTTTCTTGTAGACAATTTTTTATGTAACTATTATTTCTTGAGCAATAAAGATAAATCCAGCTTTGCACCAGCTCTAATCTTTCTAAAGAGGCTGTAGCTCTTGGGGTTGAGCCCAACCCAAGTGCCCAGTACCTCCTTTGTTTACCTTTATGTGTTTTTGCTGCATTCTTAGAACAAAATCTGCTATTTAGATTTAAATATTGTGTTGTTATCTAGTTTGCTTTTGATGATTAAAAAGGCTTTTCATGTGTAGATTGATTTGATAGGTTAAGAACAAAGAAGATCTTCAGAAAAAGGTCATCAAGCACCTTTGATCTCACCTCTCCCTTAGTGGGACCATGAGCTGGGACCAAGGTGTCCTTGCAGCCACCAAAAACACTGTCTTTTCTTCATCATGCAATTATTAGTGTTAGATTCTCATTTGCAGAAGTTGATACCAGTTGTGATTACATGCTCAGATCCATTCTTGTTTGGTTTCCATAGTTGATTTATGCAATTTGCTGCCAATAAACTGTTGTGCATCATGCTTATGGTTTCTAGGTCAAATTAGGTTAAAGTAGTTATATCTTTGGTTTGCATAGCCTTTGTTGATCAGTTTTGGGAAATAACGTGCAGAGTACCTATGATACCTCCTCATCTATCCTTACCCAATCCATGCAACCTGCTTCGTCCTCTAACTCAGGTTCTTGCCTTTAATTTGCCACATTCTCCCACTTTGCCCTAATTTCTACATTCTTGTGCATCATTGCTCCCTCCATCCTTGAACAAATCCAATCACTCCTTAGCCTCATTCACCAGGTCCTAGACCCCTTAACATCCTTATCCAGACTCCATTTGCACTTTCCCACCACTTTTCCTCCATTAACCCTTCAAAATCCTCTTTTCAGAACATCCTATAGAAATTACAGAACATCCTGTAGAACCCCTGCAGACTCCCTGTAGAAGCTCACGAAAGAATTTTCTTGATATCTGAACACCGTGGAACTCTTTCGAAGGGTGCTGGGGACCCCTTAGGCCCTCTTCTAACCTTCCCAACCTCCTCCAAGAATTTCCTTTCTCCAATCCACCTCTGCATAGTCAAAAAACAGTTAAAGCACATGCATGATAATTCTGACAACTTACTCAAAAATACAAAAGATATATATATATAATAATATATATATATATATATATATATATATATATATATTACATATTTTACTCACGAAATAGCTTAGACACATGCATTTCACCTTCCTAGAATTCAATGGAATCTCTTTCATTAGCTTTCATGCTCTTTCTTGCATCAGTAGGGCTAGCTGGTAAAATTAGGGTTTGCTAGGATTTCCATTTCCTTTTAGCTTTTCAGTTTCTTTCCGCAAGTAGATTAGCTTCCATCCATCAGTTAAAAAGCTTCTTCTCAGAGCTCATAAAATTTGGCTTAAGCTCCTAGCGGACTTGTGCCAGCTGACCAAGTGACAACCGCGGCAAGAGCTAGTACTTGTGCATACAACACTATCGCTTCCAAGTTTGTTACGAACTCCCGGGTTGATAAAAGTAAAGAAGGGTGTCCTAGGAGTTGCAGCATTATTGCTGCAATACTAGAGCCCACCACTCTGCACACTCAGCTGTACAGCCTCTACCTATGCTACGACCTGAAACTTAGGCTTCTCTCCTTATCGCTCAAGATTTCTTACTTCTTCTACAAAAACTTATTACTACTTAGAGCTTACTTAGGTATTTTTATACAATCTCATGGTCCACGGACCATGGGTAGATCTTTACAGGCGACCTTACAATTTACAAAATAAGGGCTAACAACCCTTTATGGTTGATGACACCTTCGCACTTCGTGACCACAAAATGTGTTGACTTTAAACTTTATTACAAAACTTGACCCAAAACATGGGCTTTTAGCCCCAAAACTTTCTTTGGGGAATCTCGTTCCCAATAGGCTCCTCAAGTCACTCTTCAGGCGTGGAGATCTTAGTTTGAAGACCCCCCAGCTCGACCTGTATGACCGCAACCTTGGCAGTACACTGTGCGGTCGCCTGCTTCGCATCTTCAACCATATGCTCGGTCACTGCTCCTGAACTATCAGCTTGAAGCTTTTGCTGAGTTGCTTGTAGAGTTGCAAGCTTTCCTCCAATAGAGGTTGTGACCATGTAAGCCTCATCCAACTAGGGCTTCAGTCATGCCTTCAGCACAGATTCATTGTGCAACACTACATCCACCTGTTCTCTCAGTTGCTTGGGCTCCTCCAACTTCGCCAATCTCTGTGTGAGTGCAATGGTTCACGATATGCCTTTGACCTCATCATACTTCTGTTGTAGCTCATGTGCTTCTATCTCTAGTCATTGTACATTATGGTCATCCTGCAAGCTTGTCATGACCTTGAACAACTCCTCAAAAACTTGTGTGTAGTCTACTACTGCACTGTCAACCATTGCTATTGCCTCTGTGACAGCGGTTGCATGCTGCTCCTTCACTTCTGGCGAAGTTGAAGGATGGACCTTGAACTGTAACTCTATGATCTACAGGTTCAACTCCAATTGAACCCTCGCCATTTTTGTACGAGTGTCGTGCATCCCTGTAGCCAATTTATAGATGTGCACCTCGATTGGTCTTCCTCAAGAATGACAAACTCTGGGACCATTCCGCATGCCTCCTCGATGACCTACAATATACGCTTGTTGTGGTTGGCCACCTCGGTCACAGTGGCGATGGAAAAGTCTCATTGTAGTGCCATCTACTCATTGTTAATCCACTGCTCACTAATCACCTTTAGGGCACGGTGCTCACAGGCCTCAACTCCGCAGTCACTGCATCCTACAATAGGTGGAGCACCTCACTAGGGAGCACTGCCAGATTCAACCCTACTCCCTTGAGGGTGCTGATAGTGTGCCTGACAACTTCATTCTTCATGGTCAGTGCTCCATGAGGCAGCACTATCATGTTGGAGGCCTTTGCGCACAACATCTCAGCAGCCTATGAAGTGTCGATAGTAAGGCTAGTGGACACTGTGCCAGTCTGTGACGTACGGGTCTGCAACTCTTTCAAACCATATAGATAGCCCCCAAGATTAGTTGCCATTGCTGCTAAAACTGTTGTAGGGCCTCAACGGTGACATCTCACGCCGTGTCACCGATGTCATGCACCCTCCTTTCTCTTGCTCCCTTGGACGCTTGATGCAGGCAGACGTTGCCTCTGGGTCTGTGTTGTTTTTCTTGTCCATCTCTTCTTTTGTCTCGACTGAAGGCGACGTTGCACCCTTGTTAGAGCCCCGCTCTGTTCCACTTATTTGCTTCTTCATCTGCTAAGAAACATCACGCTCTGCCTGGGCCTTGTCAATGGCCTCCTTCTTTCTCTTTTCGGCTAGCTACATCATCTTGAGCTTGGCCTCCTCCTTCTTGCACTGTGTGGTGAACTTGCTCCCTCCCACCACCAAGTGTACTGTAGTGCGCCATTCTACTGGCCATTGATTAAGTATTGCATCAATGGCATCATCCATTGTCAGGAAACACAATTCATACCGTGTCTGCATAGGGTTCTTCCGTGCCCTGATAGACACATGTTGAAAATATGATTTAAACACTATGTAGCCCTACAGATTGGCAGACACCGTAGGAGACAACCGCAGCTTGCAGTTGATAGCCATGTGCATGTTCATCTCCATCAAGATCCAGAAGACCTTGTTGTGCTTAATGTGTTGCGCATCCATGGTCACCCACAGCGAAGCGTACTTCACTGCTTCTGGTAGCTCTGGCACGACCGAAGGGAATTGACTGTCCTCTGGCAAATCCCATGCTACGAACGCAATAGACAACAAGAGCCATGCATAGTTGAACGTCTTGCTGAGATCCTAGGCCTTGCGGTAGTTAACAAGGAACTCACCACAGAGATCATCTGCCCAATTAAACTGAACTACTTCAGCGCACTGGGCTGCTAGCGCGACAACAGGCACTGACACCTCATCGACGTGACACTTCCTCATTACCTTCCCTGCTAAAATTTGCATAGCCACCTTTACAGCAGGGTCACAGATGCTGGATGTGGCATATCCACATGGATTCTTTACTAGCTTAAACTTCTCCTTCATGGCCTCTACAAGGGCTTTCTCACCACCTTTTTTGCCAAATATCATGGCTGAATTTTCTCCTGTGTAGGGAAACCGTGTGATTCTATGGATCAATTTGTTAGTGATGGGTATTGGCTCCTCCAACCACAGAAACCCATCATGCACCAAGCATAGCAACTACTTGATGACCAAGAATGTAATTGCGGTGCGGTTGTAGTGCGACAACCATAGCATATTGCAAAGACCTGTCTTGTCTACTCCTTTGAGCCACCTCTGCAACTCCAATGTGTCATCCCAGTGGTTTTATCGATAATGTCGCACATCAACTGCTTGGTCACCAAGTGTGGGAATTATCATGGTCAGCCAAGTCCCAGTCTTTGAGTTTTAATACAAGAACTCGCACCAAGCACGGTCCTTCAAAAACAATCTCATTTAGTAGCAGAGGGGTTTGCAAGGGGACCTTGCTCTCATCTATATATTTTGGTACCTTGGTCTTACCCTTGCGTGGAGGGACATACTCAGGCAACCGAGTGATACAGTCAGCACCCTGGGTTTCAAGTTCCTCCACTTCTATCCCCACATCCTCATCATCCATCGGGATGTCTTCGATTTCTTCATCCTCTAGCTCTAGATTGATGGCTTTGCCATTTTCCTGTTCGGTTGGCTTGTCCTTTGGTGGGTTTCTTCTCAGTGATGCTTGCACCGGTATTTCAGGTTGCTTTCTCTTCTTATCCTTCGTGCTCTCCTTGGTTAGGGTGGGCTTTGGTGACTTCCACTAATACTTCGGCAACCTCTGGAGCAAAACTTCATCGACCTCCATATCAATTTCTAGCACTGATTCCTCTACTTTAACTTCTTTGGTATCTATAGCTATGTAGGTTTCAACATAATGCTTTCTAATAGTGCTCGCGACGTCTCTGGTAAGTTCACAAATATTGGACTTACTATGAGAGCCTTGAAAAATTCTCGGTTCATGTGCACCTGAGAGCTCAACAACTCAATTCTCAAAATGCCGAGTGTTTTTCGTTGGGTAGCCACCTGTAATTTATAGGCCATTTTGAATTTAAATATGACCATTCCCCCCAAATTTAGTTTATTAATGCGGGATTGGCGGCATATTTTCGAGGATCTGACCAATAAATTTCATCTTAAATGTCGGCCTCTCGCTTCATTTGGCCGTATTTCTACCATAAAATCATGCACAGTGACTTTAATGGTCATTTGTCGGCCAACCTGCGTGATTTCTTCCTAGGTAGCGTAGCTCCCTTTGCACTGCTACAAGCCTTGTGACACTTCCTTGCTTTGCACAATCCTCCAATTGTGCAACTCGTCCTGCGCCTCCTTTTAGCTGCCTAGAGCGCTAAGGTTGTGCTACCTTCATATAGTCAGATGGACAGACCACTGGTGTATGGCTTCAATCGACTGCCATTCACCTTTCCTGGAAGGGATCTCCATTCAATTTAACCAACTGAACCACTCCTCCGTCGGTAATCTCCTTAATTACATAAGGCCCTAACCAGTGGATTCTGAATTTACCTGGAAATTTATCAAACTTGATGTCATATAACAAAATCGGGTCATTTACCTTAAAGGTGCATAGCTTAATGTGCCAACCATGCCATGCTTTCTCGTGCTTCCTTTGGACATGTTGGTGAAATCCAGCTATAAATCTTTCTTCCTCAAGCTCAGCAAGTTGTGCAAGCCTCTCTTCCTGAGCTCTGTGATCCGTCATACCCGTGAGTGCCAATATGCGCAGACTAGGCACATTGTATTCCATGGGCATCATTACTTGAACACCATATACAAGCCTAAAGGGTGGTTGTCCAGTCAACTTCTTGCATGTCATCCGATAGGCCCATAGTACTGCGAGTATGCATAGGTCCCAATCACTTCACTGAGCATTGCAAACCTTGGACAGCACATTCTCCAACACTTTATTGAATGCTTCCACCATCCCGTTAGCCTGCGGGTGATAAGGCGCGCTCTCCTGGTGATATACTTGAAATTCCTCCGATAGTGTGCTGATCGTTTCATTCAGGAAGTACATACCACGATAACTCATCAAAATATTTGGACACCCAAATCTTGTCAGTACATACTCAAAGAGGAACTTTGTATCAGTCGTGTCTGTGCAATCCTCTATAGGTTGTGCCTCCACCCATCAAGGCAAATACTCTATCATGGTGATAATGTATCTCGCTCCCATCTTCTTCCCTTGGGGCTAAATTGGTTGCACAAAATCTATCACCCATTTTTCAAAGGGTTGTAATGTCATATGTGGATGCAGAGGTAGCTCATCCCTCGGTGATGGCCTACCAGTCCTTTGACACATGTCACATGCTTTGTAGTAAGCTTTTAAATCCTGATGGAGGGTTGGCCACCACAAACTTGCGCTTAGAATCTTCTACGTCATTGCTCTTCCTGTGTATTGTCCTCCCGTGGCGCCCCCATTAGCATCTGTGAGGATACTTATTCTTTCAAACACCGATAAATACCATCACAATATTTCATCAAACCCCATTTTGTACAGATGTCTAGCAATGACAGAAAAAATGTTGTGTGCACTACTAACTCCCTCTTTTGTTGGACGGTGTAACCTTCCAGGGAAGTTCCTGTCGTTAGAAAGTGCATGATATCTTCAAAATCACCATCTGCAATGCGCACTGCAAAAATCTTCATGTCAGCTAATCCCTCCTCCAAATTAGTGGGCTCTTCTCCTGTTTTGATGCGTGATAGGTGGTCTAGTCTAGCATTCAGTCATCTAGGCTTCACAATAACTTCAAAATTATACTCCCGGAAGAAAAACAACCATGTGCATATTCTCCCCCCAACACAGGCTTATTGATAGATCTTTCAACGCGGAATGATTTGTGTACATCTTAAAATGGCCACCTAGTAAATAGTGTCTAAACTTCTGGAGCACGTATACCATGGCTAACCCTTCATGCTCGGTGGTGGAATAGTTCTTCTCCACCTTGGATAACCTTCGGCTTGCGAGCACTATAGGATGGTCCAAGTCGCATCTACCAACTTGTGTCAGTACTTCTCCCAACACTATACATGACGCGTCGACATGTATGTGAAACTCCTTCTTCCAATCTGGGAAGACGAAAATAAATTGGCGTGATGACCACCTTTTCTTTCAATACATCCAATATTTTCTTATAGTCCTTGTTCCAATAGAATGCGACATCCATTTTCAACAACTTCTCCATAAGCGCGGTGATCTGGGCATAGCCTTTGATAAAATTTCTGTAATATCTAGTATGTCCTAGGGTAGCACAGAACTGTTTCACACTCCTCGGCACTTCCAAGTTTAGTATCACCACAATTTTCATGGGATCTACCATCAGTCCCTGTCTACAAACCACATGACCCAACAGGGTCCCAAAATGAACAAAAAACAAACATTTCTTCAAATTGAGCGTGATCTGGTATCTTCGATAGGTATCTAGCATCACACACAAACTTTCCACATGGTGTTTCACCATCCCAAACATAATCTAGTCATCAAAGTACACTTCCAGGAAATTATGAATAAATTCCTTGAACGTCGCTATGACTACACGTGAAACAATCATAGGCGCATTCTTC
>APFE031639211.1:2675-32561 GCA_000404065.3 Pinus taeda | reverse complement strand
TATCACAAGCAATCCAGTACCAGCTCCACCTGTTACACACAATACAACTCAGATCTGAATCAATCACTAGCTCAAATCTCTTCTGCTGCTTGCCTGCCTCCGTTGCTCAATACCTGCACAAGAACCGATGATAATGCCAAGGTAGCCACGTCTTTCCTTGGCTAAATCATGTATTTCCAAGCTAAAATGTGGGCAAACTCATTGGCATACTCAATCCCATGATTTGTGCAAGATCTGGTGCACAACTATAGTCACAACTGATAGCAATCTGATTCTCTAACACCTGTCCCTGCTGAACTGAACATGCACTGACATGCAACTGAGTTAACTGATGTATTCATTAGTTGTATTATGAGTTAATAACTTGTGAATTAATTAATAACTAATTCACCCAACTCATCTCCAGTCTATTCGCCAGTTAGACTAAATACAACCAGTTTAACAAAGCTAAACTGAACACAACTCCATCAACTGCACCTCCAGTCCACTAAACTCAACTCACTTGAGTTCTAACTGAAGTCATGCATGCAAATATTCAACTAACCCATAAAAACCACGTATTTCCTTCATGCAATTGCATGTGCCACACCCGTAGCTCGAACTGAAGTGCTCCAAGAGAATAAGACAAAGTTTATAGTCCAAATATTATTATGAGATAATAATATTTGACTTTTCTATTTTTGACAGCCAGTGTAAAAATAGACTTGATCACTCACACTGTGATCACTCACACTTTCATCAAAAATAGAAGTCCATCTATTTTTCCAACTTGATCAATCATCCATAAACAGCAACCTGCAATCCATAGACATGATCCATATGTCTAAAAATAGACATAGTCTAAAAATACACTTGCGCCAAAAATAGCCTGCGGGCCCACTTAGTGAAGGCGACTTTTTTCACTAAGCTCCATCATCTTGTTGCAATCTCAACAGCAGAGGTGGTATAGGTGAAGATGGGGGTGAAGGCAGTGAAGCTAGTGGTGGTGTGGGTGGGGTGGTCTGTGCAGAATCCTCTTCCTTATCAAATTGATCTCACTCCTCGGTGAGACCTTTGTGAGCTCTTCCTCTTCCCCTTGTGGAGGTGAAATCAAAGGGCTATTCTCTTGTCCCTTACTCCCTTCATTTCTGTAGGTTTTTCAACTTTGCGTAGCTCCAGACATCAAGGTAATTACATAACCCTTTTTTCACACAATAACATTTTAATCCAATTATTCAAAGACTTACGTACTTACCTCACGGTCCTTTGAGAAAGTGTCACTCTGCCTTGCTATACCTGACTGAAGTATCTATCGCGAACTCAGTAATGAATCCTCCTATAATTTCATTGAGCTATTGATCAGCATCGCATGCAATCTTATCCTCCGATACTCCCAATCTGCGTACCAACTCTGGGGTCCACACAATAGGGTTGTCGAGTTTCCACCTTCCTTGGCTATCTGCTAGCTTTGGAATCCACTTGTACAACTCAGTAGGGAAAGATTCAAAGAACATTTTGTGGATCTCCATGTATAGCTAGCAATCTAACCACTTTTCCTTTGATAGCTGTAGATTCTTGTTATCGTACATCGTGAACTCGTGAATTCTCCTGTCCAACCAACCTTCAATTTCTTTCTTAGTTGTATTCCAAAGATACACCATCATACATCTCTATGCGGATTCTGGTCCTGGCAACGAAACCATTTGTTGGCTTGATGGGGCCTGACCCATGTTCGGAGTTAATAAGCCAAACATATCCCTGTACTACTGGCCCTTTCAACAACAACCCGCAAAATGCGAATTGAGGTCTCATCCAAAGCAATATGGGGGGATGTTGGACCGTTTCTTCATCCTTGAGATGTCTGAGGGGTCTATTTAGTCTACCTGTGAATACCTTCATGTAAGTCACTTCACACACTTTCCTGAACCGCGAGGCCTTCGTGCCCTGTTATACTCGACTTTACACAGCCCTAACCAACGCTAAGCAGCTTCACGCTGCTAAAGCAGCGATCTGAACTATTTCCCCAAGTCACACTGCAGATCTCACTTATCTTATTATAAGAGTTAGTTATCTTCGTGTAAACATATCCTTTATCATATATTCACTTATTCGACATATTCATATAAGTTCACATAGCAAATAAACAACAAACTTGAAATTCATGCCCAATATACTTTAATGCATAAAATAGGAAACAATACACAGAAATAATGTAAAACTTCTCTTTATTAATTCTTCAATCAGTTACAGACTCGACCTACCTTGTGCACTTACCTGCAGAGGTCTATGCACTCAGTTGCAAACTAATAGGCCTCTGTGCACTCATTTGCAGAGCCTTCTCCTACTCCACAATCCAATGGCTCACCCTATACTTAGATCAAACTCAATTCATTGTCATTCATTCCTTTTTTATTTTCACTTAGAGCCTTGCTTTATTTATGCAATCCCATGGTCCGCAGACCATGGGTAGAACTCTGAAGCTGACACTACATTTACAAAAGTAAGGGTGGACAACTCTATGAGTCAATTACAACTTTACACTCCACACCTAGAAATTATGGAGTCTTTACATCGAACTTAGTCAAAACTTGGGCTGTACGTCCCAAAACTTGTCTTGGGGGGATCCCACACCCAACAAGCCCCCAACACAAACATCATGACTCGCCCTCAAGTCACTCTGCTGGTGCAGAAATCTTGGTACAGAGACCTCCCAACTCTGCTCAGACCACTGCAAGGTTGGTAGTGCACTGAGTGGCTACCTACCATATCTCTTGTACGCATTGTTTGGAGACCACGGTGTCGAAACTATTCCCCTGTATCTGTTACTGTGTCCCCTCCATTTGCATGATCTTTCCTTCAATTTTTGTTGTGATTACAAAGGCCTCATTGATCTAATGTTGGACGCACGCCTTCAGAACCACTTATTTGTCTCGCACTACCTCTACTTGATCTTTAAGTGCTTTGGCCTGTTACATTCACGTGAGCCTCTGTGTGAGGGCCACCATCTACATGGTCCCATTGACGCTATCATACCGTTGTTGTAGCTCACATTCCTCTGTTTCTAAGCGTTGGATGTTTGAGTCCTCCTGTAGAGTGGTGATGACCTCAAACTATCTACCTTGTCTTGGGGGGATCCCACACCCAACCTCGCACCACTAATTCCTTATTTTGGGTGAAAAAGTATCCTTCTGATGTAGTTCTAGTTTTTAGGAAGTGTATTATATCCTTGAAATGTCAATCTATGATGTGCACAGTAAAAATTTGTGCATCAGGTAATCCTTCCTCCAAATTAGTGGGTTCCTCCCTTGTCTCAATGCGCGACAGGTGGTCGGGTCCCACGTTCAGTTGTATAGGATTCACAACAACTTCAAAATCATATTCCTAGAACAATAATAGCCATTTACAAATGCGCCCCCTCAACACATGCTTACTGAATAGGTACTTTAGCACGCAGTACAGGTGCACCTACTTAGGCTAGGGATTTTCTCCATAGGCCTGCATCCATGTGTGCAGATCATTCTTCCCATCATACTTGTCTGTCAGTCACATATTAAGATTCCCAAATCATGCTCACATCATTCTCCTAACTTGCGCCAACCATTGAAACTTCCCTTGTGCGTACCCCACCATATTGCGGGTGTAGCGCGCAGTGTCTATTCCAAGGACTAGAATCGTTGTTTTTCTCGCACTTCCCTTTTGAATGCATCTAAAAGGGTCTCTATCTCATTCAAGCCATCATAAGTAGGCAGATTTATTACCTCTGACAATACACAGTGCAACGACCTGGTCATCATGTTGCAATTTAGTGTAGTTACTTCGTGTAACCTTTTTGCGAGTGTTCTATTTCTTCATTGGAGTCTAAAGTGTAGGAAATCTCACACTCCCATGTAATCTGCCCATCCATGGTGGCATTCACCTAGTCTTGGTCTCGCGCTATTATCTTATAGATGCATTCCAGATCATCATCATTCTCATAGTCACAGATCAATTCCATATAACGTGATCCTTCAACAGGATCCAAGGGTATTATTATGGGTAGTGACTTCTTCTCAAAGATCATCTTTCGCTTCTTCAGATTGATTACCCCATTCATATCAATAGCCCAGTCAATTCCCAAGAATGCAGGGGAGGGATTGTTGTCATCAACATTCTCTATTACTTCAAAATATGCCAGCGCACTCGCTCCCCCAATATCCACAATTACTCCCTACAACCGCCCCATGCATATAATTTTCTGCTGATTTGCCATCCTTAGCTGAATCGGAGACCGTTGCAGCACGAGTCTCCCCATTCGCTCCCATTTTCTTCAGTAGAACATTTTCATCTGATCCCAAATCTAGAATGATTTAATCCATTTCGTATTCTCCAGTCTGCACGATGAGTCTTATTTCACGTCCCATCCTTGTCTTATGATTTCTAATCTTGTGGACTATGCATAATTCACCTGGCATGGTCCCAACACATCTATCAATAAGTTCCTGTGACCCTTTCACAGCCTTACTATTGTGCAGTAAGTTCATACAGGTTTCGAGGAAAGTTGTCGGCATAGAGGGGTCCATCTGTAGATCTAGTTTATCTTTGCTTCTTGAAGTGGGGGCCTCAATGAAGCTCTTTTTAGCTTCCATGAAGGTTTGTCGAGCATGCTCCAAATCAAACTTGGCCTCTTTCTTCAGGGCTTTGTGAACCCATGTACTACCTTCTAGCCATTTCCCTGTGTCATCTTCTAACGTAATTCCACTTCGAAGCACTATATTTATGTTCAAATATTCCTCGTGCAGCTCAAAACTCATCATTTACAAGTTCTGAGTCGAGGGAGGTAGTAGTGCCCCTTTGTCGTGTATCCTAGCTATCTCCGTAGGAAAATCTTATATTTCATGATCAAACAACGTGCAGTACTTGCACGACGGCCACGTTGGATTAGTGCAATCGTGGGCATAGTGTCTTGGCCCTCTGTGATTGTAGCAAATCAACTGTCTTCTACCTCTACCAGGTCCTCCTCTGCCTCAGCCTCATCCACGCCCCTGAATACCTATCTGCTCCATCCCTACAATTTGGTTAAGGGGGCATGTTTCATTCTAAACCCTATAGGTGAGTGTTCTATCCATCATCAATTCATAGCTCCTGCAAGTACTCTCATCATGTCCAACCGATCTACAAAATTTATAGAAAAACTGTTGTGGAGTTTGTGTATACTTCTGTAACAGGTGGTAGTTATCCGTGGCATGTTTTCTGGCTATTTAACAGATAGCACACCACAAAGAAGGTGCCACACTAGCTCCTGCTTGAGATTCCGCCCTTAAAGGTATCGATCCTCCTCCTTAGAGGTAATTTGTAAAGACTAGGTAGTGGTCTTTGTCATGACCCTGACTCTTGCATTTCATGCACCATACTTCTCTATGTACCTGTGGCTGAGCTATCCTATCCTGCTTCAAGCTTTTCATCTCAAGACACATATTCTTCAGCTACGCATGGATCTACTGAACTCCTAGATTAGTATCTTGCATCAGAGTCTCATGTAGTCTCATGGAAATCTCCAAGGCCTCTGCCTGAGTTGTTACCTTTTGCTGCAATAGCACACTCCTCAAATGTGGTAGTATCGAGGCTACAAACCACTCGTGATGTTGTCCATCTGTCAAATTCATGTTGGCTTCGGGGATCGTACATTTCAGCCTCTAATCTAGTTCCCATGGTGTCTTGCTTGGTAGCATTGTGATCTCTTTGAATCCCACAATCGACTATGCTTTAGATTTAGGCATGCTAAATTCCCTATTCAGTGCTACTTGGATGTCCACTACTCTAGCATTTGGGTTATCACTGGAGTACTTAACATACCCGGTTAGTGCGTGATATTTCAAAGCACTAACCAGTGTTTCCTTCTTTATGTTATGATCTGTAACACCTTGAGCTTCCTATACAGCCCTCATAATGAACCAGAATTGGTCTGGGTCCTCATTTCCTAAGCCTTTGAACAAAGGAAACTTCATTGTGCTTGCCATACTTAATCGCGGTGGTGGTGGAGGTAGCACGGGTGAAGTTGGAGGTGATGGCAGTGAAGATGGAGGTGGTGTGGGCGGAGGTGGTATTCATGGAAATACCTGTCTTATCAATTGAATAACACTTCACGGAGAGACCTTCACTATCCATTCTTCATCCCTTCGCAGTGGTGAAATCAAGGGGTTATACTCCAGACCTTATTTCCTTCATTTTTGTAACTTTTTCTTCTTCACTTAGTCCCAAACATCAAGGTATCTGCATAATCTACTTTTCACACAACAACATTTTAATCCAAGTATTTAGATATTTTACCTACTTACCTCCCAATCCTTTCAAAAGGCGTCACTCTGCCTTGCTATAGCTAACTAAGGTGTCGACTATGAACTCAATAACAAATCCTCCTATAATGTGATCAAGCCAATGATCGACAGTGCACATGATCTTATCCTCTGATGCTTCGAACCTTCGCACTAGCTCTGGGGTCCACACAATAGGACCGTCAAGTTTCCTCCTTCCTTAGCTATCTACTAGCTTCGTAGTCCACTTGTATAGCTCAGTAAGGAAGAAGATGAAAAATATTTCATGGATCTCTATGTATAGGTATTGGTCCAACCATTGTTCTTTTGACAGTTGCGAGTTTTTGTTCTCCTGCGCCGCAAACTCGTGAATCCTTCTGTCCAACCAGCCTTCGATTTCTTTCTTAGTTATATTCCATTGATATGACATCACACATCTCTCATGTAGATTCTAGTCCTAGCAATAGAACCATTTGTTGGCTTGTGGGGACCTAACCCAGGTTCAACGTTAGTTAGTTAAACAAATCCATACACTACTGGCTCTTTCGGCATTAGCCCGTGGAGTGCGAACTAAAGTCTCACCCGAAGCGGTATGGGGGACGCTGGAACCAAGTTTCTACACACTTGAGATAGATGTGATGTTGTTTTATTCCAGCTATACCTGCCTTCACGTAGGTTGCTTATCCCTCTGCTCTACCCTTCAGTACCTTCGCGAAGTGCTACAATTGGCTCCCGCGTGGCCCTAACCAGGGGCTGATATTATTTCGTGCTACTAGGGCAGCAAACTGCAATACCTCCCAAACTAAGCTAAGTATCTTACTTATCTTATTAACAGATCTTAGTTAGCGTCACGTAAACAGATTTTCTCACTTGCATTCACTTAACCAATATAGTTATACACATTCGCGCATCATATAAGCATTAGAAGTGAAATTCATACCCAATATAATAGATACATAAAAAGGAAATAAAGACGCAGAAATTATAGAATACTTCTCTTTATTGATAATTCTAGACGATTACAGACTCGACTCGCCCTACGCACTCAGTTGTAGGGGTCCGCGCACTTAATTGCGGACTTCTAGGCCTCTGCTCACTCAGCTACAGAGCCTCTACCTATGCTACGACCCAAAACTTAGGCTTCTACTTCAGATTTATCTCTCATACATCTTCGATCATTGATTTATTCCTTGTGTCCCTTTTAACTACTTAGAGATTCGCTCTATTTATACAATCCCATTGTCCAAAGACCATGGGTAGATATTTTATAACCGAAATTACATTATCAAAATAAGGTTGGACAACCCTATGACTCTTTAAAATCTACGCGCTTCGTCACCACAAAATGCAGAGTATTTACATTTGGATTACAAAAATTGGACCAAAATATGGGCTTTCAGTCCCAAAACTTCCCTTGGGGTATCCCGCGCCCAACAGTTCTACAACCTAGGCAATGTAGTTTATAGTCTCGCACCTCCTTTCATCTACCTGGAGCACTAAGAATATGCTACCTTCATATAGCCACCTAGCCAGATCACCATTGTATGGCTTCTACTAGCTACCATTCACCTTTCCTGGGAAGGGCTCCTCATTTAACTTAACCAACTAAAGTACTCCACCGTTGGTAATCTCTTTGATGACATAGGGCCCCAGCCAGCGTGTCCTAAATTTCCTTGGAAATTTATCAAACATTCTGTCATATAACAAAACTAGATCATTTACCTTGAAGGTGTGCAGGTTAATGTGCCAATCATGCCATGCCTTTTTGCATTCCTTTTGAACTTGTTGATGAAATCCAACTAGAAATCAGTCCTCCTGAAGCTCTGCTAGCTACGCTAGCCTCTCTTCCAATGCTCCGTGGTCCACCATTCCTGTGAGTGCAGCTATGTGTAGACTAGGTACAATGTATTCCATTGGCATCACAACTTCTACATCATACACAAGTCTAAAAGGCATTTTCCCAGTCAACTTCTTGCAAGTCATTCTGTAGGCCCATAGCACCATTGGTACATGCACATCCCAGTCACTTCTCTGAGCATTGTAGATGTTTTTCAATGCATTCTCCAGTGTCTTATTGAAGGCATCCACCATCCCATTGGCGTGCAAGTGATAAGGGGTGCTCTTTTGATGATAGATCTAAAATTCTTCTGTCAACACGCTGATTGTTTCATTAATAAAGTGCATACCGTGACCGCTCATTAAGATCTTTGGATAACCAAATCTCATCAATACGTATTCAAAGAGAAACGTCATTGTTGTCACACCAGTATAGTCCTTCATGGGCTGCACCTCCGCCCACCTAGTCAAGTACTCAGTCGCATTGATGATGTACCACACAGCTGTTTTCTTTCCTAGAGGCTGAATTGGGCCTACAAAGTTGGTCACCCATTTCTCGAATGGTTGTAATGTCACCTGAGGTATCAACTAAATTTCATCCCTCCATGATGGCCTGCTAGTCCTTTGACATGTGTTACAGGCCCTAAAATATGATTTCGCCTCCTTATGCAGAGTTGACTACCACAATCCAGCACGCAAAACCTTCTGCGTTGTTGCTTTTCCTACATAATATCCTCCTATATCTCCTCCATGAACCTACTTGAGGATGCTGTCTCACTCAAAGTCAGCTGCATAGCGTCGTAATATTTCATGTGACCCCATTTTTTATAAGTGTCTTGCAATGATGGAGAAGTCCGTTGCATGCACTAATAACTCCTTCTACTAGCTTGTATACCCTTCTGGAGAAGTCCTCGTTGTTAGGAAATGTACCATATCTTCAAAGTGATTGTCCATGGCATGCACTCCAAAGAGATGCACATTAGGTAGTCCTTCGTCCAAATTAGTGGGCTCCTCTCCCATTTTGATGCATGATAGATGATCCAGTCCTGCGCTAAATCGTTGAGGCGTCACAAGAACATCAAAATCATACTCCTGGAATAGTAACAACCACCCGTAGATCTTCCACCCCAATACAGGCTTACTAATGAGGTATTTCAATGCAGAATGATCCGTATACATCTTAAAATGTCCACCTAGAAAATAGTTCCTGAACATTTGGAGCGCGTATACAATGGCTAGTCCTTCACTCTCTGTAGTGAAATAGTTCTTCTTAGCCTTGGACAATTTCCTACTCGTGAATGCTATAGGATGGTCCAATTCTCCCTCACCCACCTGAGTCAGCATGACCCCCAGCACAATACATGAGGCATCCATGTGCACATGAAATTCCTTCTTCCAGTCCAGGAAGATTACAATTGGCGCAGTGACCATTTTCTTTTTCAGCATGTCCAAGGTCTTCTGGCATTCATCATTACAATAGAATGTATCATCCTTTTTCAACAATTTCTCCATGGGTGCGGTGATCTAGGCATAGCTCTTGATGAACTTCCTATAGTATCCAGTATGCCCCAAGGCTGCAGGCAGCTATTTCACACTTCTTGGCGCCTCCATGTTGATTATCACCATGATCTTTGTGGGGTTGACCATCAATCCTTGTCTGCATACCACATGACCCAATAAGATCTTGAAAGGGACATAAAACAAACACTTCTTTAGATTGAGTGTGATCTCTCTGACATGTATCTAACATTAAGCACAAACTTGCCACATGATGCTTGAGCAATCTAAAAACTATCCAATCGTCAAAGTACACCTCCAAATACATATCAAATAAGTCTTTGAATTTCGCAATAACTACGCACGAAAATATTGTCGGTGCATTCTTCAACCCAAAAGGCATTATAGTATACTAAAAACATTCCCATTTCGTCACAAAGGTTGTCTGGCTTCTATCCTCAAAAGTGGTTTTTACCTAATGATACCCAGAGAACTCATCAGTGAAATAATATGCTTCTTGGCCACCTACATTATCTAGAACTTCATCAGTGAATGGGATCGGGCAGGGATCATGAATGCAAGCATTATTCAGCTTCCAGAGGTCCACGCATATCCTTATTTTATCTTCCTATTTCTTTTCCTGAACCACTATCGGGCTTACCTAATCGAATTCCTCCACTAGCTCAATAATTCCTATCGTGAACGTCTTATCTAACTCAGTGCGAACCCTTTCCTTATACTTAGGATTAAGGTGATAGGGTCTTTGCTTTACTGGCTTCATGTTCGGTTTTAGAGTGATTTTCATGACACCCAATTCTCCTATTATCCCTTTTAAATCAAAAAACTTTGTGGGGAACAAATCTTGATATTCGTGGAGGAGCTCAACAACCTTGTCTACTGTCGCATCATCCCAATAGTCCCCAATCTTTCCAAATTTTGGTTCTGCCTCTATGCCAATGTTCACCTGCCTTGTTTTTAGTTGTGCGGTTATATCAGGATCCTCTATTTGCGGACCTTCAACCTCACGGTGACCTTTATTTCCAACATATTAATATTTTAGGGATCTTCATCTTCTTCTTCAATAGTCACATTATATCATTACAGTGCATGGCTTAGCTGGGTAGTCCAATCAGGTTGGATCAGGTCCAAAGGATCTTGTGGTATCCTAAAGATCATTGCTTTAACATCCTGTAGCACTGCGTCAATGCAGTCAAACCCATCCTCAAATCTGAACATCATTGAAAATCCCTGGTGCAAGATGTCCCATTCTTCAGTGCCATAGAGGAGCTCAGTCTCCAAGTACCAATTCATTGGTATGATGGCCAGGGTATGATAGAACAGATGCACCCATTCAGGCTAGGGCTCCATGCCATAAGCCTTATTCCATTTAGCTAAGTGATTGTGTGGGTCATCCCTTCCATCATACCTATCTATCATTTGTACCTTTGGCTATCTAAAATGTATCCTCATCATCCTCCTATAGTCACGCAAATCACCAAAACTATCCTTGTGCATAACCCACCATCTTCCAGGCATAGCGCATAGTACCCAGTGCAAGGCCTAGAAGCGATGTTCCTCCAACACTACTCTTTCAAATGCATCCAAAAAGAAATCAACATTCATTTTCCCATCATAATGAGGTAGATCCCTAACTTCTGATGACACAAAATGCAATGACTTGGTCATCATATTACAAAGCAGTGTAGATACTTCATGCAGCTAGTTCTGCCAATGCTCCAATTCTTAATCTTAATTTGATGCGGAGGAGCTTCCATGATCTCATGAAATACATATGTCCACTATCAGATTCACCCAATCCTCATCTCGTGTGGTTATCTTGTAAATATGGTCCAGATCGTCATTATTTTCATAATCTCAGACTGGTTCTATATAGCATGGTCCCTCTACGGGATCCAATGGCACCACTACGTGAAGTGACTTGTTTTCAGATATCATCTTCCACTTCTTCAAGTTGATTACCCCATTCATGTCAGTGGCCCAATCGATTCCAAGGAGCATAGGGTAGGGATTTCTATCATCCACAATCTCTATTACCTCAAAATCTTCCAGTGCTCTTGTGCACTCGATGTCAACTGTGACCCCTTGCATCCTCCCCATTCAGATAATTTTTTGTTCATTTTCCATCGTTAACTATATTGGGGACCACTCTCCCCATTCTTTCCCAAGTTTGTTTTGGAAAAATATTCACATCGGACCCGAGATCCAGGATAACTTGGTCCATCTCATATTCTGCTATCTCCGTGGTGAGTCTCATCTCCTGTCTGGTCCTTGCCATGTACTTGCCAAGCTTCTGGACCACACGTGGTTCACTAGTAGCACCATCCTTACCAGCGCATCGATTGATCAGTTCTTGTAGGCCCTTCACAACCTTACTGTCACGGAGTAGCTTAATGTAGGTCTCTAAGAACATGGTAATCATGGATGGATCCATTTCTTCAACTGGTTTGTCTTGACTTCCTAAGGTATAGGTCTTAGGGAAGCTTTTCTTTGCTTTCATAAATATTTATTTTGTGCACTCCAAATCAAACCTAGTCTCCTTTTCTAGTGCTTTGCAGACCCATTCATCTTCTGCAGGTTGCTTGCCTTTATCCTCCTCCATTGTAGTTTCGCTTCATAGCATAATTTTTACCTTAGGGTCTTCCTCATGAGGGTCAGCCCTCATCATCTATAGGTTCTGTGTCAGCTGTGGAGGCTGCGCCCCCTTTTCGCAAATCTTAGCCAAAAATATAGGGAAATCCTCAGTCGCATCATCAAACTGAGTACAGTAGCAGTATGACAGTTGCATCAAATTTAGAAAGTCCCTTGTGTAGTATCCTGGGCCTTTGCAATTGTAACAAATCATCAACTCTCAGCCTCTCCCAGGCCCTCCTCCACCTCAGCCTTGGTCACACCCCCGATACTCACCTTATGTTTCCCCAACGCCTTGGTCTGGAGGTCGTGTTCCTATCTGCACCCTGTATGTGGGTGTCCTATCCATCATCAATTCTTAACTTTGATAATTGCACTCATCATGGCCTACCGATTGACATAAATTGCAAAAAAGATGTTGCGGTGTCTGCACGAATTTCTATAGAAAATGGAAATTATCAGTCGTATGTTTCCCTGCTACATGACATATAACACACCATAATGCAGGCCCTGCACTTGGCCCCACCATGGCCTCTGGTTATAGAGGAATTGGTCCTCCTATTGCAACATAGTTCGTGAAGACTTGGAAATGATCCTCGTCATGCCCCTAGCCCTTGCATTTTATGCACCAAACTTCTTCACGTGCCTCTAGCCAAGCTGTTATGTCCTGCTTCAAACTTTTCATCTCAAGACAAAGGTTTGGAACTGCGAATGAATCTGTTGAAGCCCTATATTTTGATCTTGCATCGGTGTTTCATTCAGTCTAATTGTAATCTCCAAGCCTTCTTCCTGAGTTGTAATCTTCTATTGCGATAGTGCAACCCTTAGGTGACACAAGAGAGAAGCCACAAACCATTCACAGTGTTTCCCATCCATTAAATTCATATTATCTTCACGAATTTTACACTTCAATCTCTGATCTAACTCACAAGGGGTCTCACCTAGTTTCACCATGATCTCCTTGAATCCCACAATCAACTACGCTTCAGACTTAAGCCTATTGAATTCTTTATTTAGCGTGGTCTGGATCTCTACCAGCGTAAATGCCTAGTTATCATTAGAGTACTTGATGTACTAGGTTAGAGCGCAATCTTGCAAAGCACTAACCAATGTTTCCTTCTTCATGTGATCATCTGTGACACTTAGAGCTTCCCATATAACCTTTATGATGAACCAAAATTGGTTTGGGTCCTCATTCCCCATGCCCTTGAATATAGGTAGTTTTGTGGAGCTCTCTATATTGAACAGTGGAGGTCGTGGTGGTGTGGGTGATGGAATGAGTAGAGGAGGTGAGGATGGAGGTGGTTTGGATGGATGGGATGAGGGTAGAGGCAATGTAGGTATTCACAGGAACCCTTGTTTTAGCAATTGACTGGCACTCAATGAAGAAGTCTATGGTGCTCCTTTTTCGTCACTTAAAGGAGGTCTGATCAATGGGCTATACTCAGTATCTTTTCTTCCTCCGTCCCTGAAAGGTTTTCTGCTTCGCATGGCACCAAACATCAAGGTAACCACATAACCTATTGTTCACACAAGAGCATATTAATCCAAATATTTAGAGATTTCAAATACTTACCTCAGAGTCCTTTGAAGAAACAACACTTTTCTTCGCTATAGCTGACAGAGGTATTGACCACAAACTCTGTCACAAATCCTCCTATCATGTGGTTGAGCCAATGGTCAACAATGTGGGTGATCTTATCTTTAGAAGCTTCCAACCTCCTTACTAGCTCTGACATCCAAACAATTGACTTCTCAAGCCTCCACCTTCCTTGGTTGTCTACCAACGTTGCGATCCACTCATATAACTTAATTGAGAAGGAACAAAAGAAGATTTTTTGTATTTCTATGTACAGGTATCTGTCCAACCACTATTCTTTCATTAATCATAGATTCTTATTTTCTTGCTCCGCAAATTCATGGATATTTCTATCCAACCAGGTCTCGATTTCTTTCTTAGTTGGATTCCAATGATACAGCATCACACATCTCTCATGCAGATCTCGATCCTGGCAATAGAACCATTTTTTGGCTTGATGGGCCCTGACCTAGGTTCAATGTTAGTCAGCCAAGCAAACCCCTACACTACTAGCCCTTTCTACATTATCCCGTAGAGTACAGATCGAAGTCTCACCCGAAGCAATATGGGGGGATGCAGGAACCAAGTTTCTAGACCCTAAGATGGTTGTGATGTTGTTCCACACTTCTTGATCCTTCCTTCACGCAAACCAATAAAACTTTAGGGCTTATCGATGTTTCTTCTCTTCCGCCCTTCAATACCTCCATGAAGGTGTCTGACTAATCTTCGCGTAGCCCTAACCAGCAATTGGGTACTTACTCGCCCGTATGGCTACATTACTTTATAAGTTCCCAAGTTATCTTAAGTGTTACCTAGTTGACCATGCATTTAC
This sequence comes from Pinus taeda, assembly GCA_000404065.3. Classification (NCBI taxonomy): domain Eukaryota; kingdom Viridiplantae; phylum Streptophyta; class Pinopsida; order Pinales; family Pinaceae; genus Pinus; species Pinus taeda. The sequence continues at coordinate 17,899 of APFE031639211.1, read as the reverse complement.
AGGTATCTTCGTGTAAACCTATATGCTTGCTCACGTTCAATTAACAGACATATTCAAATACATTCACACATCAAATAAGCATTATAATGTACACCCAGATCATAACATAATATAATCAGATGCATTAAATAGAGACAAGATACACAGTGATTTGCAAAATACTTCTCCTATTGATATCTCAAGTTTAGTACAGAGTCTATCCACCCTGCGCACACAGTTGCAGGGGTCTGCGCACTCAGCTGTGGATTTCCACCCTAGGCCTTTGTGCACTCAGCTGTAGAGCCTCTATCTATGCTAAGACCCGAGAACACTTAGAACCAAATCTTTTTACTTCTACTTCTACTTAACATCCCTTCCTTATACTCTTCTAAGACTCCCTTTTTATACAATCCCATGGTTTGCAAACCATGGGTAGATCTTTACAGCCTACATGAGACTTTACAAAACAAGGGTGGACAACCCTGTATGACTCTTGACATCTTCACACTTCGCGAGCACAAAATGCAGAGACTCTTCATATATATTACAAAACTATTGGCTTTCTACCCCAAAACTGACTCTTGGGGGAACCCATTCCCAACACATTCCATAATGTATGTATGAATAAAATAATTCAAAACTTAAATTCCTCTTAACCAAATTAGGTGATCTTTAGGCCAATTTTGGTCCTCTCGAAAAGAGGAATTTAATGCAAGCATCATATTGTTAATATGAGTTTTCCAACTTGGAATTTGAGTCTATCTACAAAAATTAACATTCCCTCTCAACTAGGAAGGATTCCACCTGTCAATATTTGTCAGTTGGTCAACCTGTCAAGTTGTTGTAATGATTTGACTGACTCTACTCAACTCTATCTATTGAAACTTTCTTGGATCTAGAAGAAGAATCAGGGAGAAATATATTCCACCTTTATCTAACAATAGGATAACTCATCATACAAGGGAGAACACCCTCAACCCTAGAATCTCATCGTGGAGATTTACCCTCAACCTGACATTTCATCAGGGAGATTCGCCCTCACCCCAAAATCCTATTTCCCACTGACCTTCCCAACAATGAATCTCAGTATTCATTAGTATAACACTTGAATTGTAATGTCCTTATGTTGTACACCCCAAGAACAACCTCAACTCATTGTCCAAACGAGGAGTAATATTCCCAACAAACCATGCTTGTGTGTTTGATGCCAACTAGTGTATACTCTACAAAGGAGAAACGAGGGAGTAAAACCCTCAACCCTATGGATAACAAATAGGGGAGTTCCTTATTGTCTAGAGTTTCCTCCACCCCAGAAGCTTGTTTGTCTCAATTCCTCACCCTGGGAGCACAAATAAGGGGGGAAGAGTTGGCTCAATGTTCTCGATCAACGTTGCCCCTTATCCAAAAGGGCCACATCCATCAACCCAATCTTCTCTATAAATACCAAGAACTTTCCTTTCGGTAATTCCTTTGTGGTAATATCAGAAATCTTTTCATCTGTATATATGTGATGGAGCTTGATAACTCCTCTCTACACCATGTCTCGAATGAAATGATATCAAATATCAATATGCTTGGACTTGTCATGAAACACAGGATTTTCTCCCAAATGGATCCCACTTTTGTTGTCACAGTATACCACTATAGTAGCTAGGACCTACTCAAGTAGCTCTCCAAGGCGATTTCTCAATTAAACTACTTCCCAACTAGCCATGCTAGCAACAATGTATTCTTCTTCAGTTGTGCTCAATGCTACATACTTTTATTTCCTTCTCATCCAGGATATCATGGCAGATCCATGGCTAAAGTAACATTCAGATGTGCTCTTTCTTTCTATAACATTTTTGGCCCAATCAACATTAGTGTATCCATGAGGTTGAACATTTTTGGTAGAATATCTGAGGCCGCATGTGGTTGACCCCTGAAAATATCTCACTATGCTTTTGGTAGCTATCCAATCAACATGGAGGAGTTTGATCATGAATTGACTTAATTTTTTTACTTCATAGCATATGTCTGGATGGGCATTCACAAGGAACATCAGAGCCCCAATCAATTGTCTATACTGGGATGGATTTTCTAAGGCTAGTCCTACAGTATCTCCACATAACTTCTTGAAGTTCATTTCCATGAGTGTAACCATGGGTTTGAATTTAGCCATTCCAAATCTTTCCAACAAATTTACAACGTATTTTCCTTGTGAAAGGAAAATCTCACAAGGCCTTTGCCACACATCAAGGCCCCAAAAGTAGTGCATGAGACCAAGGTATTTCATCTCAAATTTAGAGGATAGCTTGATCTTACACTCAATCATCAAAGGCTCACTACCTGTCGAGAATAAATCATCAACATATAAAACCAAAATCAACGGCATACCTTGAACTATCTTGAAGTAGAGGTTTGGATCAACATTTCCTCTTGTGAATTCCATCTCCACTAAGTAATTTTCAATGCATTCATACCAAACTCGGGGAGCTTGCTTAAAACCATAAAATGCTTCCTTCAACTTGGAAACATAAGTTCTTTTAATCCTTGCGGTTTTTCAACATATACCTCTTCCTATAATATTCGATGAAGGAATGTGGTATTTACATCCATCTAATCAAGAGTCCATCCTTAACTCACAACAAGGGAAACTATAGAACAAATTGTTGTATATCGAGCTACAGGAGAAAATATTTCATCATAACCTTCTCCCTCTTTTTGAGAGAAGCCTTGGGCTACAAACCTTTCTTTATATTCCTCAATGCTATCATCAATTCCATGTTTTATTTTGAATATCCATTTTGAAGTCACAACAGATTTCCCTTTTGGCCTAGGTACAACATCCCATACATCATTTTTCATAATTGACTTACATTCTTCAGCCATAACATCCTTCCAAACTTGTTCTTTTACTTCTTCTTTGAATGTGAATGGTTTGGATTGAATCATAGTACTCATAGTAGAAACACATCCCTAATACATGCATGGTTGTTTCCTTTTTGGGAATGATCTACAAATGGGGAAATATCTTTCAGTATCCTATAAATTATCACGGATCCAAAGTGGTCTCTTTTTAGATGGAGGATCACTTGGAGGAGGATCTAACGAATCCATAGGCTCTATGGGCTCATCAACCATATTAGACTCAGGCACAGATGAACCATCTAGAATATCCCAGTCATCATTCTCTTCCTTGGGAGGAGGAGGTGGAGGAAGGTCTCTTGCTTTTCCAAGAGCTGCATATTCATCAAATGTTACCTCCATACTAATATCAACCTTCCTTTGACTAAGAATATAAAGTCTATTGTTATACATCAAAATGGCCCCCTCATTAGCTCAAAGGGGAAAGACATACTAGCTGAAGCAAAGACCAAGATCACAAGCCTTGTTTCCACACTAACACTGGCTAAACACTGACAACATGCTTTATAAAGCTTCTTTGTAAGCCTAACGGAGTGTTAGTGACCCTACTAACTCTACTTGTTCATTCGGGGACAACATTAGTAAATCCTAATGAGAATCTAGAGGTCAAAGGAGTGAATTGACTCATAAATTTTTCTATATTCCCTCCTAAATCTACTCATAAAAGCAAGGAAACATCCAAAGTTCTACCTATTTGTGGGATTTCTAAATCCTAATGAAGGAGGAAAATGGGAAAGAGCTGAAAAGCATGGCAACATCATTTAAGTTACCTTAAGAGGCTCATGGAGGAACTTGGCAATCCTAACTCAATTTCTATATAAGCAAAGCTAGGGCTATGGTGAGGGAGGTCAGATCATTTGAAAGGATAGCTTACCTTATTGTCGAGCATAATCTCACATCTAAGCATAAGAAGTTGGTAAGAAGGGAGAGAGAGAGAGGAGCTGGAGGGGAAAGGGAAGGCTGATGCAATATATGGTTGTAATCACTCTTCTGACATTAATATAGAATTGCAATCGTACTATCTACTCTGTGGTGTTGTTACTATCATTCATTTACTTGTTTGTCCAATACCTTCTAGCATGAGTAGCTTAGTTATGTGTAACTAGATGTATTTTATATATTCATGTATTAGTTATCAAGGTTGTATGTTTTGATTATGCTTGTCTCTTCTATATGCAAGACTTGATCTAGAGCTGGCGCGAGGGACTTCCACCTAGCTGCATTGCGCTCTCCAACAAATCTACATGGAGGATTGAGGTAATCAAGATGTCTTGCTTTGATATTTAGTTATTGTTTATGGACATGCATGTAACTTTGTGATAGCTACAGATAATCTTACAGTCTGCCAAAGGTTCTGGGAAGACCTTTGAGGGTATCTCCATTCTCCATGCACAGTGAATTTTATCCTATAGTAGAATTGGCGACTCCACTAGGGACTATACATTTAGTTCCTAGTTCACCCAAATAGTTCTCAGTTTCCTCCTCCTTCTAGACCTCCACACACTTTTGCATTCCTTTTCTGGCCCATCAAGACCTTGTTGCATTCTCCCCTCATACATTCAGCCTTGGATATGATCCCCAAAGCCTGTTTTGAACCCTTTTCCCACACTAACATAGGTTAGCAGAGCAAACAGAGCTTCATAAAGATCTATTTCTACACAAACAGTGCGTTAGTGGACCAATAACTCTCTATGGACTCTGCTACAGAGCGTTAGTCGCCCAAATTTTGACATGAAACCATGTCTGTAAATTCAAAGGGATGGGAAACCTACTCATGGACTGAAAAAGGACCTGCAGCTGTAGTTTGTTAGCAAGATTTGTGTCCTAAAAGAATTTCTTTTAGGAAATAATTTTTTTTCTTTCTTAAAAGGTTTTTATAAAAGAAAAATAAACATTTTTTTTATTCATTCTTCTGCTTAGCTGGTTAAAATCTACTTTATTTCGGTTTCAAATAGTTGTTAGAAAGCATTGGAAGGATTTTTGTTGGTTTTGCATGTGTTATAATAACTAGGATGCATGGAACAAATATGAATGTATGAAAGACTCTCAATTGTAGAATACATCTTATTTCATCGAATTGAATATTTTCAAGCATTGTATTTTGCATGATTTTTGAGTTAGAGTCCCACCACATATCATACGTGAACACCCTACCGAAGACATTAAAAAAGTACACATAAAATTTACCTAAAATAAATTAGTAACTCTCTATAGAGCAAACAAACATTAGTTCAGACTAGGATCTTGGGATAGGAAGTGTGAGTAAACTACCCAAGATCAGAAACCAAAACTAGTGTCATTAAAAGAGAGAAAATTCCTTCTGCACTCATACTACCGAGACCACTCTAGTCAAAGCGGAGCTCAATACGAGACAATATCAAACTATAAGTGAAGGTAGCCTGCCTTTGCTTACAACTCCTTTGGGTATTCTATGTATTCGGGGTCCCTTTGGGGATTTCGGAGTTGAGTCGGGGACTCAGGTATCCTACCCACACTACATACATTTTGTGACTATGTCCCCCCAAGTAGTGTCTATGATCTGAGGTATCCTTAGTGGCCATACTTTTAGGGACTTACACAAGGTGACTGGGGCAGGCTGCCCTGGTACCTAACACAGATGGACCTACTTTGTCTTCAGTTTTTGGGAGGGTGCTTGTCCTCATGAGAGTACATGGCCCCTCAATTTGAGGCTTGGGTGAAGCTATAGAGTAACCATAATTATACGTTTGGCCAACCCTCTCTGTTATTCATTGTGATACTGGGTTTCATCTCTGATGATCAGTGCTTATCAGACATAGTCATTTTCCTCTGTTTTCTAATTGTTTCACTTAGTGTTTTATTTTTTATTTTTTTTTAGGCACCCAAGTGTTATCATAGAGACTTTAACAAATATCACGATAAAATTTATTGATAAAAATTAACAGTCACTGTGGCTACATCCAGCCCTCTTCATCAATCTAGACAATTGTTAGGACTTCCTCCACTCATTATGGAAGATCTGTCGAGCTCCAGTGAACCAGATTCCACATATTCAGGAAATTAGTCTCTAAGATCTCACAAAGAATTTGTTTGGACAATCTACAATTCAAGCTTATAGGAGGATTTCTTCACTACACAATTCCTTCCTCCCTACAACCCTCCGATCATGAATCTGTTGGACCCACTCTTGGTTTGCGTGGCACCTGTACCCCCTGTGTCTTTAGTTGGAACATTTCCATCCATCCCGTCGATGACTAACGGGTCATGGAATATTTTGGACACTTTTAGTCCCCCACCACTTCCCCAGTCGACAGTCACCACCATACCATTGATGGTGTACACTACTATCCCATTTGTCCCAGGTACAAACACTCACATGACACCCTCCATGAGTGGAACCTAGCCTATGCCGAGCTCTACCCCCTTAGTGTCAAACTCTATACCTTCGACAAGTGCTACATAAAATGCTCCATATAACACTCAATATAGCACAATTAGCATGGGTCCCTTCAACCAACAATATGGTTGGCATCCATTGTATAGTTCTAACCACCAAATTCAAGTATCTGGGGGCACTCACAATATGCATATACCAGTCGGGAACGTAACAGTTCCCCCTCCATTTTCATGCATGCATGGTTAGTCACTAATTGACATGAGCACTCCTTATGTCAGTCAAGGACATATGGTTAGTTCTGTGGTGGGCGAGAATCCTCAAGGAGGTCCTAACCAATCCATGGGGGCACCTTACTCACAACCTCAAATGAGTCAAGGGAGCACTACTTATATTGGGGGAGATTCTATACCCCAACATCACAATCCCCATGGAAAACCATATTATAATGTCATACCCCAAGACAAATATTGTACCATGCAACCTATGTATCATATTGGGACTCAAATGATGGGAGGACCACAAGGATCCTCAACTCATATTTCATCTCCTTGGTCCGAGTTAGGGGCATTGCACACTCTACCTTTCTTGGAAAGGTTGGATGTCCTGACTTGTACAAATTTAAAAATGACCCCATCTATCATAACTTACCTTGGCCGCCAATCCCACATAAAATACTGACATACATCACCGATTTCGAGTGGAAACAAGGGGAGGATCTAGGTACCCATATCACCACCTAGCATCTTTGGTGTGTTTCTAACTCCATGGTGGATGATAGTATCTGATTACGTCTTTTTCCTCGCACACTTACTAGCAACGTAGCCAAGTGGTACATCGAGTTACCACACATGTCAGTAAATACCTTTGATGCTCTAGCGATGGAATTCTTAAAGAACTTCCAGCTAACCATCCGCTTTGAGACAGGGACAAAACTCCTCACTTCATTACATCAGGATACCACCACCCACATCTCTAATCATATACATTAATGGGGATGTAGGTAGAGGTTAGTCAAGGCTCCTCTCCCAGACTCTCTCTTAGTAGACTGGTTCTACAAGTCCCTCCTCCCCTAGATCGCTAAATATGTCGCCTTAGGTGGTGTGGTGGAAGACCAATTCATACATCATGCCCAACACTTAGATCAGATATATTCACAGTCTGGCACTCTTTACGACATAATCCCTAATTCCCCTCGAAACTCCAATGCTTCCGCTACTTAGTACCCTGGAGCGCACGCCACTTGGATTATTGGCACAACCTCTAGGGCTTCTATAAAACAACTCAGCACTCACATTGCCCAGATGTCAGTGGACCCCTCTACCAAATCAATTGATCTTCCTGACACTGCGATAAACACTATGTATTCTATGCAAAAACCTGGTGGTAAGAACAAGAAGAAAAAGAAAAAGACTGCTCCTTCTGAGGAGAAGTCAAAAAATCAGCAGAACCCAATTCAGAAGGCCGCTACACCTCCTGATGAAGGAAAGGATAAACCTGCCAAATTCCCTTTGTAAAATCTGTGTTGAATACCACATGACCTATCACTGCCTACGTCTTCAAGAATGCATAGATTTCATTGCTAAAAAGGATACAATTAGGACACCTGCTATCCTTAATAATCCTTTCCCTACTCAGCAGCAGCAACACCTCATTGCAAACCAACCCCAACCCTTGCAAGGGGGAAATGTTAGTTCACAAAATCCTTCAACTGGTGAAGGAACTCTCCCATTTACACCTTTGAAACAATAGATCTATAAATAAGATCAAAATCCTACGGAGATCTTGTTGCTCATGCAGAGGAACCTTCCTTAAGTCAAAACCCACCGCCACCCAATGATTTACATAACAAAAGGCCACTTGCTAACCTTGTGATTTGCCCCCTGTTAGATTATAGGGGCTTGAACAACGTTCGAAAGAGTTATTTAACTAATCAAATCCCATAGCTACCGACCTTTTCAACAACATCTCGTGGAGCGAGGACTAAGGTCTCACCTGAGGTAGTAGGGGAGGGTGCTAGAACCAGGTTTTTGCACCCTTGGGATGTCTAGATGTGGTCTAGAGGTTTCGCGCACCATTCTCAGCTTCACACTACTTTGCTTTGCACAAATCTAGACCCAGAATAATCCTTAGTACTTATTAATGTGTTGTTGATAGATTCACTCTACTTTTTATGGTCTTTAAGCAAACATTAACCAGTTCGTGCACTAAGAATAAACACAGACTCACATATACACCTAACATAAGCATATGCACATAGATCAAACTGTTATATTAACCATACATAAGCCAAATCCACAATAATTCAAATTTAACATACAATTTTAGAAGAAAATTATCTTTATTCAATTTCTTCACCAATACATCCAAATCCTCCCTGCACACTTAGCTGCACCCTTTGCTTTCCCTTGATTCTAATAGCGGATTGTGGTTTATGCATTCTAGTACTCCAGCGTGCAATCGCAACCATGCTAGCGGGGTCACAGCTTGGCATAGTAGTGTAGGAGAGCTAGCCATGTCCGATCCCTTCATTAGTTCCTTTGCATAGCCCATGTGGGTGACTTCTAATTATAGCTTATCAATTTCTTCATCCAACCTTGCACTTTGTTCTCGAAGTTTGGCCACCGTTGCTTCTAACTTACAAAGTTATAGTTTTCCATGTGAAATGGTTGCTCAGAGTTGTTGAATCCTTTCATGGATGTTGTTATAGGTAGGATGGACTGTAGAGGTACTGGTCATGGAGAGAGTTCCTTGCCTGGCCCTGTGAGCCCTCGTTTCGCACAACTCCAGTTGGGTTGATGGTCACTAGATGTGCACCTGTGCCCTTCGTTGTTGATGGATGACTCCTCTGTACCAACGTGGCTGCCATACATATCCTCCAATTCATACCTAGAACCGCCTCCTGCATCTCAGCATCTGTTCCCTCCATCCAGGTGTGCATGGTGCATCTTCCAACACACCAGGCTGCTCCTGTGCTACGATTAAGCTACCAATCTTGATGAGCTACCCCTCATTCATTATGCCATTCTCCACTGGCCAATGTCTTTCTTCTATGATCATGTGGTGTAATGATCAAATCATCATATTATAGTTAAGTGCCATAACTCCCTGCAATCGATCTGCCATCACTCAGTCTTCTCATCTGAATCCGTTGTGCAGGTGATATTGCGCTCCCATGAAATTCTTCCATTGTTTGTGGATGCATATGATCCAAGTCTTGCGATGCTATCTGATAGATGCAATACAGTCCATCATCACTCTCCTCATCGTTCACTGGTTCGGTGTAGAATTACTACCTGCAGTGACTTATTTTCAAACATCATTTTCTGTCTCTTTAAATCAATGATCCTATTCATGTCCATGGCCCAATCAATTCCTAGCAATGTAGGGTATGAATTACCATCATCAACAATTTCTATTACCTCAAAATCAGTCTACGTACTTATGCCTTTGATGTCCAGAGTCACCCCTTGAAGTTGGCCAATCGATAAGATCTTTTGTTGGTTGGCCATTCTTAGTTGAATTGGGGACCATTGCAGTGCGGTCTTGCCCATGCGTTCCCATGTTCGCTTAGGTAACACATTCGCATCCGAGCCTAAGTCCAGGATGACCTGATCCATCTTGTATTTGTTGATTTACACTGTCATCCTCATTTCTTGTCTAGTGCACAAAGCATGTCTTCCTATTTTTTAGACTACGCATAGCTTGCCCGATGCGACGCACCTAGTGTGCCTGCATCCCTTGTTCCGACTCAGAGTCAGGTTCCTTTGTAGGTGTGTCATGCCTTTTCCCATCTTCTGCATCTCTTTCCACATATCACCTCCTGTGGTTGCGCTGCTCCTCAATACCATATTTATATTGGGGTTCACTTCACATGGTTCTAATCACATCATCTTGACATTTTGAGTTGGTGTAGGTTGTAATGCTCCCTTCTCATGCATCTAGGCAATTAACGTTGGACAATCTACCATTTCATGATCAAACTGCTCACAATAGAGGCAAGAGATCCTGGTCAGGTTAATGCAGTCATGAGCGTAGTGTCCTAGCCCTCCACAGTTGTAGCAGATTAGCTGTCCACGGTCCCACCCCGGTCTAATTCCTCGATCGCGTCTTTGAAATCCTCCTCGCGCTTCAGTTTGCACTCTAAGTTGGGGTTCTTTCCATCATTAAGTCATAACTTTGACACATCTACTCATCATGATCCACTGATCGACAAAAGTTACAATACAACTACTATGGGGTTTGGCTATACTTCTGCAATAGATGACAATTATCTGTTGCGTATTTTCCACCCACTTGACAAATTGCACACCAAAGTGCAAGTGCGACACTCGATCCTGCTTATACCTCCACTTTAACGACATCAAGCTACCCCCTGCCAAATGATTTGCAAAGATGGGGCAGTGGTCCTTATCATGCCCTTGACTCTTGCATTTAATATAACCTACCTCCACACATGCCTCCAGTTGGGGCACCCTTTCTTGCTTCAAGCTTTGCATTTCTAAACTCAAGTTTTGTAGTTGCATGTGGATTTGCTAAACTCCCAACCCTAGATCCGGTATTGGGGTTTCGTGAAACCTCATTTCTGTCTCCAATGCTTAAGCTAGGGTTGAGATCTTTTGTTGTGACAGAGCCATCCTTAGATGTTGTCTCAATGATGCCACAAACCACATGCAGTGTTGTGCATCTGTCAATATCATGTTAGCATCGCGAATAGTGCTTTTAAACCTCTAGTCTAGATCCCAGGGAGTTTCACCATGCAACATTGCGATCTCCTTGAACCCAATAACCGATTGTGTTTTTTATTTTTTTCAACCAAACTCTTTGTTTAGTGCCTCCTGGATTTCTGCTATCCCCTCATTTGGATGATCAGTTGAGTATTTTATGTACCACATCAACGCACAGTCCTGCAGTGCATTAACTAGGGTAGCCTTTTAGATATTTTCATCTGTTATTCCTTGAGTGTCCCACAAAAACTTTACCACAAACCAGAACTAGCCTAGCTCCTCATGTCCTACACCCTTAAATATCAACAGTTTTACTGCGCTTGCCATCCCAGCTTTTGGTGGTGGTGGGGTTGGAAATGGGGTTGGTGTTGGTGTGGATGGATTTGATGTAGGTGAAGTGGGTGGTGAGGTGGATGGAGGTGGTATTAATGGGAAGCACTCCTTGATCAACTAGATTGCACTTCTTGGTGAGAACCTCGCGAGCTCCTCCTCACTTTCTTGTGAAATAGAAATCAGAGGACTGTTCTCTACCCCTCCCATTCTTTGTTACTCCAGACGTCAATAAACGCGCATAATCTATTTTTCACACAACAATATATTAATCCAAGTATTCAATGATTTGATATACTTACACTATGGTCCTTGGAGAAACTGCCTTCCTGCTTCACTATACCTCACAGTTGTATCTATCGTGAACTCAATGATAAATCCTCCTATTACCCGATCCAGCCAATGATCTACTGTGTGTGAAATTTTATCTTCGGTGGCTTCTAGCATGCACACTAGTTCTAGAGTCCACACAATAGGTTGATCTAATCTACACCTTCCCATGTTGTCATCTAACCTCACGATCCACTCGTAAAGCTCTACCAGAAATGTAGTGAAGAAGACCTCGTGGATATTTGTGTATATATAGCAGTCTAACCAATCTTCCTCTAATATCTGCAGATTTCTGTTTTCCTGAACCACAAACTCGTGGAGCTTCAAATCCAACCACTCTTCAAGCTCTTTCTTTGTAGGGTTCTAGTGTTCCAACATCAAACACCCCTTAGGCAGATCTCGGTCTTGGCAACGGAACCATTTGTTTCCTTATAGGGGCTTGACCTAGGTTTATAAGAGTTATTTAGCTAAACAAATCCTACAGCTACCGGCCCTTTCGGCAATAGCCTGTGAAGCGCAGACTGAGGTCTCACCTGAGGTAGCAAGGGAGGGTGTTGGAACTAGGTTTCTACACCCTTGGGATGTCTAGATGTGGTCTGGAGGTTTCGCGCATAGTTCTGCAACTTCGCGCTGCTTTGCTTCACGCAGATCTAGACCCAAAATAATATTTACTACTTATTAATGCATTCTTGATAGATTCGCTCTACTTTTTATGGTATTTAAGCAAACATTAACCAATTCACGCACTCAGAATAAACATAGATTCACATATATTCATAACATAAGCATATGTGCATAGATCAAACAATTATATTAACCATACAAAATCCAGATCCGCGATAATTCAGATTTAACACAGAACTTCAAAAGCAACTTATCTTTATTCAATTTCTTCACCAATACATCCAGATCTGCCCTGCACACTCAGTTACAGGGGTCTGCACACATAGTTGTAGACTCTTCCAGGCCATTGCACACATAGCTGTAGAGCCTCTATCCACTACCCAATACACTCAACTCGGACTCACAGACGCTTTTAGACTTCCTTCTCAGAAACCCATTACATATTAGATCCAAGATTTCATACCAAAAACTAGCTACCTCTACCCATAGAGCCTCGTTCTATTTATACATTTCCATGGACTGCCATCCATGGGCAGGCTGACTCAACTTACATTTCTTTACATTATTTTTGGGCGGACTACCATTTGACTCAACTTATTACAGATCATGCCCCATGCATCCCGTGGATTCTTTACCCTATCTTTACCCAAAATTTCAGGCTTTGTGCCCCATGACCATTGTATGAGGCTTCTGCTACCCAACACCCCCCTAAAGGGGCACTTCGACACACAATGCACAATACATCTACATGTGCCACCCAAAACTACAGCATTGTAGAAGACATGGTGCAAGCACCATCGGCTATGTTTGTGCTTTAAGTATTACAAACATGTCCAACACAAAGTAAAGCTTTACTTTCAGCTATTGGTGGTATCGACCCACGAGATTCCATGCTTGCAATTTCCAACATGGAAAAATGTAAACCTCCCCTTTCAACCATCTTGCATTTTAGGTACAAATCTTTTTGAAAGGTAAAGGTATACATAGAACTGTCATAGCCAAAGGTGCTTCTACCCACATCATGCCGGCCTCATGTTGGCTTGCTTTGGGTTCTCCAACCCTATCTCCGCCATCGAATTCCTTTAAAGCTTTTGACAGCCACACTTTCATCTCAAAAGGTTACCTAGCTAGCTACCCCATCACCTTGTATGGGAAAATGGTAATGATGGACATAGAAATTGTAGATAAAAGCTCGATTATAATCTCTTGTTGAGTTGTAGTTGGACGTATGCCATGATGGCCATTGTGCCTACTGTCATTCGCATCATCCTATTTCCATTGGATGGAAAGGTAGTCATAGTGGACCAGCTATCCTTTTTCACCCTTGATTATTCCCCATTACCAAGTGGCTCTATACCCGTAGTAGGTGGTGTACCTGACTCTTACATTAGTATCAGTACTGGTCTACTGAAGGGTTCTTCCTTGATTGGTTGTTTCCCTCCTCAGCTACCCAAGTTTTCACAGATGATCAATATGCTTTCATCCATTCCTCATGAATAGACTGATCCATGGATCTTACCGACTCGTTCAGACATTAACACTTACAGAGAACAAATTCCGCTGTCACCAGCTAAATTGGCTTACCAAGCCTTTCAATCTGCATCTAAATCTTTCATCACTTTGGTTACAACCAACAATACCACTGCCCCTCCCATAACAGCTCCTTCTTTTGATCCACTCAAACAAGTCCTACCTACGGACAAAGCTATTAGAGAGATCATGAGTTTAGAAGAGTGACCTTGGGAGGATTTGCACCATTGTGTTTCAATATCTGATTCAAACATGATGCCTTTTCAAATCCTGTCATCTTACACACCTAAAATCATTTTCTCACCATATACGACTATACAAACTTTGGACTTGGAGGGAAACGTGTGTAATATTTCAAAGATATTGCCCATTGATATTTCAGCCAAGACAAGCATCATGGAAAACATACAGATTGGAACCAATTGCAATCCTAAGGAAATTGCGAGCTTCACCTACCCTTTTAAGGACTTCCATGATGTTTTCCCTAGGTATGATGAGGAAATGCATGGCATAGACCCTTATATTATCAAGTATGAGATCAAGAAAGACCGAGCGTTCTTTTTATGGTATTTTTCTTGCTTGTTAATCCAAAAAACCTCGAGTCTCCTTCTTTGGGCTCGTCAAACTACTACAAAGAAGATATGAGCATGTTCTTTTTTGGGACTTTTTCTTTCTCTTGAATTGAAAAATCCTCGAGTTTGTCATCGTTGGACTCGTTAAACACATACAACGACGATCCGAGCAAATATTTTTCACTCTTTTTCTAGCTCATTAAACTGAAAAAGATCATTAAAGCATTCCTTTTAGGCACTTTTTTCTCATTCATGAAACTGAAAAATCCTGAATTTTTTCTTTAGGCTCATTAAACATTTATAAAGATGACCCGAGCATTCTTTTAGGTACTTCTCTTGCTCGTTAATCTGAAAAATCCTTAGTTTTTTGTTACCAAACTCATTAAAAAATCTATGGAAACAACCAGAGCACTTGCTTTTTTGGGACCATTTCTCACTCTTAAATCGAAAAAAAACCCCGAGTTTTTCCCCTTCTTCGAGCTCATTAAATCTACGAAGAAGGAATAAGCAGTTATTTTACCTCTTTTTCCTTTCTCAAACAACTGAAAAAGATAATTTGATTTTTCTTCATTTGACTCATTAAAATTTGATGAAGGTATTGAGTTTATCGCTGCGCAACTCATTAAAATTTATGACGAAAAACGAGTTTTGTCCATCTCCTTGTAATTGTAACAAAATGAGGTCTGTTGGGTTGTGTTATATCCTTTCCATGACTAACCTACGTAGTGAACTGGGGGATTAGAGGGGGGGCGGAGCCCCCCCTTTGTTGCGCTGATTGCGCAGTGGGGGGGTCACAGGGGAGCGACAGCCCCCTGTTTGGGGGGCTTGAGGGGGAAGGGTAGCCCCCCTCTA